>CAJUYI010000224.1:0-25540 GCA_910591695.1 Galerucella pusilla | reverse complement strand
GTCAAAATAGCTTCTTACATGTTATAAACAATATTTTTACAAAGTTTCATCTACAGCGAAATTAGTCAAAATTTTTTTAATTTAGCAAGTTTTGCAAAATTCCTGTCGCTTGTTGTTGTACAGGTGCGCCGGCAGACTTGCACCATTAATGTATGTACATAGTGAACATTGAAAAGCCAAAGTATGAAGTCTAGCAAAATGAGTCATGTTTGACTGTCACGGCCTCCCGGACTAATATATCTTGGAAGAGCTATAGGAGTCAACAATACCAGAAAGGATGAGGAGTATAGATATAAGAAGAGGCCCAGATGAGGCAGCTAGATGTGGGTGGGGACATTTGCAGTAAATGAATAAAAAAAAGATAAGTAAAAAGGAGTTTGGAAAGCGAAAATACAAAATAACAAGAAATGGGACAGTCTCAGAAAATTCGACCGCATCACAAGACCTTTGTATTCCAAAATCTTCGAAAATTGTGCGATCCGTTTTCAAGTTAATTGAGGTGTTCCATACTGATATAAAAATCGTAGCGAGTAATATGGTTTTTAGATGTAAATTAAAATCTATACATCTTCGAAAAGCCTACTAAAACATCTGGGAATATTATCCTGATTTGTTGTGATAGTAATATAACTCTGCAATACCCCGCATTGTTTCTTGAAGATCTGTGCTTTAAGATTATTTCTTTGTACTTCTATATGTATTCACTTTTGCAAGCATTTTTAATGATTTTGTTTTATGAATTATTAAAAAATAGTATATTAAAGTATAAGTGGATATTAAGGTCTTTAAAACAGGCGCGATTTTTCGAAATAGAGCAAGTGTTTTAGAGACCAGTTATCCACGAATACATTACGCTATTTTTTTTTATTGGTGCACTTTGAAATTATAAATACTGGTTTCTTTGACTACTACAACCAATATAAAATGGTTGAATTCGTGATGCTACAAATAACTTTTGTTGTCATGGAAATGAGAAAAACATAAACTAATTTGCATTTTGTCTTTAGGAGTTATTAATTTAAATACCATTTCCTCCGATTTGAGAATCGAAATATTAATATCTCAAACAATACCATTGAAATTGTTAAATATTGTCCGAATAAAGGTTTTGACGTTACAAAGTACTCCTGTCAGATCAACAATAAAAAAATTGTCATTTAGACTTCGTTTCTCGTTTATGTTGATGTTGCCATGGTAACTTTAAAAAACGCGCGTGTTTGAAAGTTCGATTTAAACACGCTGAGGCGTGCTTTAAATAGGTAAAATGTTTCACCAATAAAAAAAACAATTTTAACCTTTGAGAAAATTAAAATTAGATATATAAAAACAAATATTGAAAAAAAAATTTATAAAGGAAAATTTAAAAAAAATAAAAAATTTAAAAAAATGAAATGAAAAAAAATATATATATGTACAATATGTCTCAGTAAGTTGGAACCATATGGGAAACTTTTTTATCATCAATTTTAGGAAAAAAACTTATTTCTCATAAAAAGTTCTGCATGCTCTAAAATCTAATATACAATCAACAGATATCAATTTTTCTCAGTCGTGTACGAGGTATGTCAAAAATTATGAATTTTACTCAAGAGTAAAGTACCTTTAAATTTGACAATATCGAAAAATGTTATTAAAAAAAGTTTATCAGTACCAAAAACTGTGTTTAAATATGCAATTACATTCATTTATTTTGGAAAAATAGGTTTTGTGCTTGTTTACTATTGTTTCTATTTTGAATAAACATTCATCTCTTGTGATAAAAATAACAGACATTATTTTTTCATGGCAGATGGATAATATTAGATATCTAACAATAGCTTACAATTATAATCAACTTTTTATGATAACAATTGTCAATATTCTGAAAAATAAAGGTACTTTACTCCTGAGTAAAATTCATATTTTTTGAAATACCTCGTACACGACTGAAAAAAATTGATATATGTTGATTGTATTTTAGATTTTAGAACATGCAGAACTTTTTATGAGGAATACATTTTTTTCCTAAAATTAATATTAAAAAAGTTTCCTATATGGTTCCAACTTACTGAGACATATTGTATATATATAAATTATTAGAAATATTTGCCAACTAAATAACGTGAGTAAATGTATACATTAATTTATTTTATAATTTGACCATATATCTTAATAATTTTTAGTCCTTGAAAATGAATATGTTATATTCGAAAGCTCGGAATATATTTTAAAAAGAGTACTCTCTGGTATTTTCTTGCCACATCCCCACATAAATCGTCTCCTATATATATATATACATATATATATATATATTATAATGATGAAAATTTGAAAAAACCTACTAAATTACTAACATACGTATTAAAAAGGAAATGTATACAGGATTATTTAAAATGATTGTAAATACTAACAAAAAAAACTGGCCAAACTATCTGAAACACACACACACACCTTTGAAACAAGTTTTAAATTTCATGATAATAAAGTATTTCTCTCTTCCTATTTATCTTTCTCTCTATTTCTTCCATTCAACATTTATCTTTTCGTTGCACTTCAATAGTCACCTTCCTCTAGTTTATTTGCAGTACCATTGCAAAATATATATAATAACAATTGCCAAAATAAACAAATTTTACTTAGATTTCAACAACTCTGTTCAATTTTTTTTCCAGATATATCCAAAAGTTGGCCACCGTGTATGCGAATAATAGTAGAGTCTTCCGAAATACCAAATCTGAAGGCCGGTTCATTGCACATAATAACCTGCAGCGGAGGCTCGATAGGTCGCGAAGGATCCCATTCGATTCTACTAAAAGACCCAAATGCCAGTAAACATCATTTGAAAATTTCTTTCGAAGAAAAAAGTGGACAGTACCAAGTGGTAGACTTGGGTTCGAGAAACGGAACTTTATTAAATGGCAAAAGAATGTCTTCGTCAAAACAAGAAAGTGAAAGCATGGCTGTTTTACATGGCAGCAAAATACAGATTGGACAGACAGTTTTAGTATGCCATATACACGAGGGTAACCAAACTTGTGGACATTGTGAACCGGGACTTATTCAAGTAAAAGGTATGTTACTGTTCAACGCAAATACGCGCTCTGCTTTATCCATAATTTGTTTATAGCCTAGTCAAGGTATACAAAGAATACAGAAAACTTCAAATTCAAAATTGAGTACATATTTAGAAAGGTTGTGTTTAACATGAGAAAAACTTTACGATGCTAGGAATGCAATTTTCCGGAAAATCGTTGAGTAATCTTGTTTTGTTTTCTCACTCTAATTGATTAAATAATGAAAATACAGAAAAATGTTTAAATCAAAAATTGTAGCTTGTAATAATTATAATTCCTATTCAATTAATACTTGAGCCTGCGATAATTTCTTCTAGATTAAGCATTGCAAATGAGCACGAAACATTATTATATTATCATAGCAAAGCCATCAATATTCCGAATCTCAAACATATATGCTTTTTACTAGAGGTTTACGTGGAAAATGGGCTCGTTTACTAAAATTTTTAAATCACATATAACTGTCGTAAAACAAAGTACTAAGGATAAAAATATGATTCTAATAATTTCATGTCAATAGAATATGTCGTTCTCCTAATACAACCAATTAAACAAGCATACCGAGAACGGGGCGAAGACTATGACTGTGACGTCATCGCATATGAAAGTTAATGTGCACAAACATTACGCTTCTGACTGTCACGTGCCTCGCGTATTTGGAATTACTTACAAAATTTTGTGTGAATTAAATAAAATGTGTGGACCTAATTTTAAAAAAGCAGACTCATTAAATCTTCCAGAAGTGGACTTGCTAATGATTATGAAGTTTTTTAATCAAAAACACGAGTTTGGTATATTATAATTTTATACTATGTGACAAATCGTTTTTGGCTATTTTCGGGTCAGAAACATTAAAAATGTCAATATTTTCATAAATACATGCTGTCTCAAATGATATACAGGGTGATTCTATATGTCTTCTTTTATTCCTGGTCTGGTGGACAAAGTTTAATAAAATTTAATTTGGAAAGAACTGATACATTATTGTATTATCAATATTATCTACGCATTTTAGAGAATTTAGATTAATAGGACCGTGTGGTTTTCACCTCTCAATATGGATTCACAACGTATTGTATAAGAACGATTCTGTACTTCTGATTGAAGAAAAATGAAATCTTAGAAATTACACCAACAAAGTATGTTGACTTATCAGGGAATGCTTTAAGTCTTTTCATGCTTTTCTGCCACTGCTTCCGTTTTTTTGCATCCTTATTCATAGAAATAAATGTTTTGCTAGATGTTTTAATCGTAGTACTTTTACATTCTGGAACTGCACAATATTTATAACTTTTTTTACCCTGGTTCTGGTCCATTGAGTCGAATAGTTTGAATTATTTTTAAACGTACTCATTTCACAAACATAACACTGTTTAGAGTTTGCTAAAACGTATAATAAAAAATAATAAGCATATAAGCAAGCAAAATACTGTTGAAGTAGCCATGAAAACGAAAACCGATCGGCGCGGTATCCGCTCTCTGAACGAGAGATTTCATATGAGATGACGTCACGCCTGAAATTCGGAGAGGAGCGCTGTTTAGTGTTTATAATTTTTTTAAGCGACTTGGGAGTCTCGCTGACGTCTAATTTTTTGCACAGAGCCTCAAAATGATATGCTCTTCCTAATGGTAAAATAAAAAAAATATGTAAATGAGCCCATTGCTGATAATACATAAAAAAATGTTTCAATGTATTTGTAGAACACATTTCATATGAAATTTTTTGTTCAAAAATACTGTTAGGGAAATTTCGTATATTTTGAAAAATAATGCAGATACAAAAAAATGTTCAGACAAATTTTGTAGATAAATGTATTAGCTACAATTTTGATTCGAACATTTTCCTGTCATTTCATTATTTAAACAATTAGAGTGAAAAAACAAAAATTCACTTAACGATTTTCTGAAAAATTGCATGCCTAGCATCGTAAAGTTTTTCTCATGTTAATCACAACCCTTTTAAATACTCAACTTTGAATTTTCAAGTTTTTTGTATTTTTTGCGGCACTTTACGGATATTTTGTGTACTTTGACTAGGCCATTAAGGAATCACTGGATTTTCTTGAAAACCTTTTGAAGTGGCCCCTTAATTGTTTCTCTAGCGTGGAGGTTTGCATTTTCATTTATTTAGTCCCAAGTTTATTAAAATGATTTCTAGAACCCTAAATCTTCACCAGTAATTTATGGGATTTGGGCATAGGTTTATTAATATTTTATTACTTAATAGAGAATTAATGTAACAACAGTCTTTTTATACATATTTTATTTGACAACTCTCTTCCAAACTACCAAAAACATTAAAATACCATGGTTACCTACTCTAAAGTTCCAACAAACAACACTATTTTCACTAATATTAAGTAGGTATCAAACACATTATATCTGGTAAACTATTACCTCGACCATTACATACCTAATTCATACTTTACATAGAAAAATTGAAATATCTCAAAAACTAATAACTTTAAGTATGGGAAATGCTTGATAAATATAGAAGTATGGTAATAGTACTTTTCGTAAATGATGCTCTTTTACAATTTGCAATAAATAGTTCTGTGCATAGCTATGCATTTTGAATAAACTTTTTTTGAACACTGAATGGTGAATTCTATACGAAGTGGTTAAAAATTAACGACACTCAGTTATATTCTCCACTTTTCAAAATGCTTTGATACATACATAATCAATATTAAGATTTAAATTTTAACAATATTAGAGTCCAACTAAGAGTTTTCCGTTAATATTTAAAGTTTTATCACCAACCGTGAGTAAAACCGTCAATTATCAGATTGATTTCCGGAAGTAAACAAACAGTTCACATATGCGTCTGGTAAAGTGACATCTTCCAGTGTCACGCTTCTCCCTATTACGGCTCGATAATAGTTTTCTTGCGATTTATTTATAACAAATTATTGTTGGAACTCCTTTGACTTCAGGAATTAACTTTTATGATGCTTCAGGGTGTACCTTCAATTAAAATATAACAAATAATGAGTAGATTTGTTCTATATGTGCTGTTTACTTTGTCATAGTAAAATGCTATGAAATATACCTCAGTTTTTTATATTTTGAATTCTGAGCAGTTGGCGATAAAATTTTGTATGCACCACGTCAGTAAAGTGTCTTTATCGGACTAGCCTGTTATTCGCCACGCTTCGCTCGTCTCATAATTTCAGACTCGTCCAATAAAGAATCACTTTACTGCCTTGGTACATAAATAACTATTTCATGCATATAGAATAGTAAAATGGAGTTGAAAGATTGCCCAATTTTTTCTAGACAGTATTCATTTATAATGCCCTATACCTATCTTCAATTGTTTCGGAAATATTAAGTGTTTTCAAATTTATTAAAAAAATAAAGATTAAAAAAGAAATTAATTTTATTTCACTAATTCGCTACCTTTAAATCATATAATTCGAACCTGTATTTTGTCCCAGAACCAGATAAAGAACCACTTTACAAACATACTAAGTCAGATCAACATAAAAAGCAATTAAATAACTTGAAAATGCTTTACGGCGTCACGGAATACGAGGGAGATGCAAAGTTAGCCACTGGATACACAGATAGAGCTCAAAAAAGAAGACAATTGGTTGGCAGTCAAAATCCACACGAAAAAACTCAAGTGGCTTCGGTTGATGAGTAAGTACTATTATTAGCGTATTGAATATATTTGTTCATGCAATTTTTTTGTAGGTCAATAAATAAAGAAAACAAAGGTTTCAAATTATTGCAAAAAATGGGATGGAAGGAAGGAGAATCGTTGGGTAAAGACGGAGTTGGTCTTTTGGAACCAGTAAGTTGAATTATACCATTTTTTGTAAAAATTCACAAGATTGCCTGCTTTCAACAAGTAAATAGAGTATTGGAATGCAATAATTCTCTAACTAACAAGTGTTTATCGGATATTACAGAGTTGTACTCAAAATTGTGAAAATATTTTACAATAATTATTGTGCTTGTCGTTTTAGATTTGCGAAACTGTACCAGAACTATGGTACTAAAGCATACACAGTACCAGAGTCGAGTACACTTCTCCTTCCTTTTTGTTGTCCTATTTATTCAATTCTTCTAAACGTTGCAATTTTCCATACCAAAAATATGCATATGGCTTGTAAACGTTTATCATCAACAAAACCTATTTTAAATGAAAGTTTCTAATTAATTCCACTTTAATAATAAAAAAAAGTAAAAACTCTAAATTGATAATTATATCGATATGCAAAATATCATCCTCAGAATGACAGAAGTTACATTTTTTAACGTAATACCTACCTACTTGATGTTTAATATTTTGGCTAGACCTAATGGTGACCTTATGGTTGACTCAATATATTCATATATATTGTAGGTCACTATTTGGTCTAGCCCTCTAGCCAAAATATTAAACATTGAGTATGCATGTAACTCATTCTGACGATGATATTTTACATATTGAAATAATTATCAATTTAGATCTTTCATTTTTTATTATTAAAGTGGAATTAATTGGAAATTTTTGAAACCATTTAAAATAGAAATATAAGTAATAATAATAATAAAAGTATCTTTTTTGCTTTTAATTGATACAAATCAATATAGCAAGAATTCTGGTACAATGTCAGTAGATAAGTACATAATACATTCAGCAAAGTTACAATAGAAATAAACAACAAGAAGAAAAAAACTACAAACACCAACCTATTCGTTTATAATAATTGAACGAATGATGAGTACACCAATGAAATAATATAAAATTTGCTTAATATCCACCTAAGAAGCAGTATTCAATTAGGCAATGAAATCATCAAAATTCTGCAGATTTTTCATAATTTGCACTCTGAAACAATCATATACCCTACATTGAAGCACAATATGTGAAAGTGTCTCATTTTGACAACAATTGCACATAGTACAGATTTCTTCTTTTCGTATCATTTTCAACCAATCAGAACGATCAATTTACCTTTACCTCGTATAATTTCGATAATACCTAATTATACATAGGGTAGCTCTACCAATCAAAAATTTCACAAGTGATTATACATAGAGTAGCGCTACCAATCAAAAATTTAACAATACTTTAATTTCCATAGTAACCACATGGACATCAATATTCTGACGTTTATCAAAAATGAGTCGATTTGGATTGTGAATTCCATTGTACCAATTTGTATCTAAATTAATAAATTGTTTATATTTACTCAACAAATAATCGTATCAAATACAATACGTACTTCAAAATAATAGTATATTATTAAACGAGCAATTTATGATAGCCATTATTCACGCTGGGTGACGTTTGCGTCCCAATCCGCAGGCGAGGGGCGCAATAATTCTCAAACACAATAGGGTCCACAGGATAAAACGGAATAAAATAATGATTTTTCGTAAATATAATTTTTGTTTGAAACGTCATTTTCCACACCCGTCACCCCCTTTGAAATAAATTTAAAAAAAAATCAATCATTTTCAAACACAATAGGGCCCACAGGATAAAACAGAATAAAATATTGATTTTTGGTAATTAGAATTTTTGCGTATATCATTCTCCACCCCCGCAACCCCGCGGATTTTTAAGAATCAATATTTTAAAAATTTTTAATACCATATAACTCTAAAAGCCGACTATGCTAAGGTGATAACGTTTGCTATACTAAAATCTCCTTTCAAATATTATTTTCAACCACCGCAACTCCTTCTAGAAAAAATAATTACACAGCTAACAACTAAATTAAATTCATTAAGTTCAAATGCAAAACGTGGGATACATAGTGTCAAAAAAGCGATTATTAAAACGTATCAAAGTCACTTACTTAATACTTATCTAATGAAAACTCATTTTTCGTATTAAATTTTGGCATTACGTTCCTGGAAAAAATTGTGTTTCTAATTACACCATCCCGCTTTTTTGATCAGTTACTTTCATCGAGGCTTCTGTAACAAGCTTGACTTCCCTTTCTACCGCTTGAGTGTGACACGGAAACTCTGCTATTGCATTAAAAATAGGAGATTCAAATGGATTTTCAACATTATTTCTTAAATCGTTCTCAAATATGTTTCTCAAAAGCGGTGGTTCAGTAATGGCACATCCTTGCCAATCTAGAAGATCATAATAGTCAGCGCCCTCAAAATTGAAGTTTGTCAGAATAAATGTACGAACTTCTGTTTGAAGATCTGAATGTCAGCGGATTTTTAATATTCGCCTGAATGCCAATTCTCTAATAGTTTTATTACTGTCAGCTAGCATTGCTAGTAGCACATTCTCTGGGTGTCCAAAGTAGCCATTTCTCTGGATTACAGGATCAATTCTCAAATCCTGAGGTAGATATCGTGAAAGTTGAATGGTGTCAAACAAATGCTTCGCTCCATGAACGCATGATGGTTTTGTTTTTATTCTAAACCACATTGGAGCATAAAACTTCATAACAAACTCTACTAGACCGTCAAGGCTACTCGATTGGTTTTCGGTTGGCACATAAAGCCTTAAGATTCGATTAGAAGTCGTTAGCCATCCGGAATGAACTAGTTTTCCTGGTTGTTTTTTAATCAACCTCAGGGGGCCTATTCTCAAACAGTGACATTTTTTGTCGCATGCGAGATTTTACTTTTTTGTATACATCCTTGATTGACAGAAGTATAATCTCGCATGCGACAAAAAATGTCACTGTTTGAGAATAGACCCCCTGGTCACACAATCCTGTAGAAACTAATTTGCAAATATCAAATAGGTAAGCCTGATCTGTGCTTAAGCTGTTTCTGGAAACATCTGGCAATTTTACATTTATTTTCCTGAAATTAACCAATACCGATAGCGAATCACTCAATCAACTCAATTTATGATTTGTCGCTTCGTTGGGGTTGCGGGGGTGGAAAATGACGCCTCAAACAAAAATTGTATTTACGAAAAATTATTATTTCATTCTGTTTTATCCTGTGGGCCCAATTGTATTTGAAAAGTATCAATTATTTTTTAAATTTATTTCAAAGAGTGGAAAAATTTATCCGAAAAAAAATGAAAGAACTTTTTTTTTAAATGTAAATCCCAACTTTGGGCACCTATTAGATTGACAAAATCAAAAATAAATTTTAACGCTGCACCCTACTGTATAATTAATCAAGCGTAACAACACCCGCCTCAAGACATACCAAATAATCAGGAGTGTTTAGCGGTAATAGGAGCAATCTTTTGAAAAAAACAACTTGTGTTTTTTCAACAATGTTGAGATACCGGAGGCCCTAGGCAGGGACCGAATTGGCAATGTATTCATTACAATGGAATGATACAAGGTTATACACGATTGCCAGGAAGTTATTTTTGAACGGATTCAACAAAGTAAGGATCGAAACAGTAAATTCAATCAACAAAGCCATTTTTTTACAAACAATTGAAAAATGCGAAAAAATTAAATTATTTCAAGCGGCTGTAGATTAAATTAACTTATAAATGTATTTTTTAGATTAATCCAAAAGCCAATCAAGGAACTGCAGGAATAGGTGTGGAAATTGTAGAAGTTTCGTCAGCTCCAACAAATTTAAACAAACAAAATATTTGGAAGAAAGCAAACGAACGATTTCAAAAATTGTCAGAAACTATTAATGCGTTTGATGCTGATTCAGACGACTGATATTATATATAGGAAATAAGTAATGTTAATTTTAATTTAACTTATTTGTTCATTGTTCGATTAAATGTAATTTTTATTTTATATCTTTTGTATGTTCCTTGTGGTGTATTCTGCGAATTTGTTGGGAAACCAAACCAATATCTTTTTCATATTTTCAATTTAACGTTCCGGTAGCGTTGAAGCGTCCGGAATCCAGAATAATTAAATTATTCTAAAATTCTGGTCCTTTTCTGACACTACTAAAAAATTCTATTAGACAATCAATATTTTGAAGTTTAAAAATGTAATAAAATGTAAAATAACATATTTAATTGTATGACATTCTAACAATATTATACACTCACAGGCACGAAAAACGGGCACCCCGATAATTATTGATGAAATACATTAATTTCTTCAATTTTTTTTCATTTGGTTTTTCCAACAATGAAAAACGGCTTAGTAGAAATACCATGCAGATTTTTTATCAAGAAATGTCTTCCCAAATTGAACATAATGCAGGTATTGTACGAAAATCTCAATAATGTAAAAGTTATCATCTTGCACTTACTTATGCGGTTCCAGTAGGCTATGCATTTTTAGTGATTTTCACGATGACATTTAAGGTTAGGTTATGAGTTTATTTATGTTATATGGTTTATTACTTGCTTATGTCAATTAGTGTGAATTTCAAGATGTCTTCAAGCTCAGAAACTGTTGCATCTATTGTTGCTCTTATTCAAGACGGAAGAAGTCAAATTTACGTGGCTAACAGATCTGGGGTATCACGCAGTACCGTGCAACGTGTATTTACACGTTTTATAGAGACGGGAGCTTACATTCGACGTCTTGGAACTGGTCCCCAGAGAAGAACTACCCATCGAGATGACCGTTTTATGATATCTTCAGCTCTAAGAAATCGTCATACAACTGCTGTAGAGATTAGAAACAACCTTGAACATGTCAGGAACGTGAATGTTAGTGAACGAACAGTTAGAAGAAGATTGAATGAAGCTAATCTGAGATCTTGACGACCCGCTATAGGACCAGAACTTTCCAGAGAACATCGTGTAGCCAGATTACAATTCGCTAGGGAGCATCAAAATTGGAATGCTTACGACTGGAGCTGTGTGTTGTTTACCGATGAATCCAGATTTTGCTTACGATCCCCAGATGGTCGCGAAAGAGTCTGGAGAAGAGAAGGTGAACGATATGCTGAGTGCACTTTCAGCCCTAGAGTAAGTTTTCAAGGGGGATCAGTTATGGTGTGGGCTGGAATATCTTCAGAGGCGCGAACAGAATTGTACATAGTCCCTAGAGGATCTGTGACTGACTGCAGATAGGTACACAAATAAGATACTACAAGATTATGTTGTTCCATATGCACCATTTATTGGCGAAAACTTCATATTAATGCATGACAATGCACGCCCTCATACCGCCCACATGGTCACGGAATATTTGAACGAAGTTGGTATAACCCAAATGGCATGGCCAGCGCGCAGTCCTGATCTAAATCCAATCGAGCATATTCGGGACACGCTAGGTAGAAGAATTCGAAGCTGGTTACCTGCTCCTATTACCTTGGTCAGCTCAGAGTGGCTCTTTTAGAGGAATGGGAAGCTATTCCATAGGATGAAGTATTCAACTTAATTAACAGTATGCCTAGAAGAATTAATGCCGTTATACAGGCTCGTTGAGGTAATACGAGGTATTAATTAGACAGAGAAGTGATAAATATTGTTTTTTAAATTGTTTTTGTGTTTATGATGATAATTGTATAACTACTAATAAATGTATTTTCTTTGTGTTAATGTTAACAGGCGTCAATTTCTTGAAATAAAAGCTTTCCGAAAACATTTTCTGAAGAAAGGTAACTTTAAAAACATGCACCAATGCGTGCCTACCGTTGACAAAGGTTACAATAGAAAAAATAGAAAGTTTAGGCCTTTTAATATAAAAATTGTGGGGGTGTCCGTTTTTCGTGCCGGTGAGTGTAGTTTACAATCAGGAAAAGCGATTTGAATTTAAGTTGGCAATTCTGTAGACTTCTGATTGGTCAGATTGCAGATAGGATTGCCATAATTTCCATTTTCGACAGTTCTGACAGATAAAGGTACTTGTTTTTGTCATCGCATCCCCTGTTTTTATTTTATCATTTGTACTTAATGTCCACTCTATTATGTTAAAACTGTTCCTTTAAAAACTTCAGTAAGCAATTTTACCGAATATTTGTAATTATGGATCCTTGTACTTCGAGTACCATCTCTTTTCTTAATCCAGCAAAACAATCTAAAAACTGAACTTGGGCCATTTAGGATGGAGGTTATAAGCAATCGAAGATATAGAAAGGAAGATTACCATGCAGAAAGCATCTCAGAAGTATTTTAAAACTGGCTTATTACACCCTATCCTGCAACATAAAGATAACTGTTGGAAATGGTAGTTTAATTTAAATACTGTTGGAATTGAAGCTTCTGCAAAGGATTGTCTTGATTGACTTTATTTTTAATGCATTCAGTTATTTGGTAATTAAAAACAGCCATATTAGAGTAATGTGGATGTTCTAATCTTTAAGTTTGAATTGGGGCGACGACCCAGCACTGTAATGGAACGCCTTTGATGCGATAATTACAGTCAAGCAAGGTCGGACATGGTTAGTACTTGGATCGGTTACCATGCCAGGGAAAACTATCGTATAGGGCCCGTACAGCCTGCAGCGGACTAGCATATCACAGCTCGCAGGCATTATACCAATGAGCACGAGGTATAATGTAGATATGCCGCCTTTCGGAGGAGAAATTGAAATTGAAATTTATTGAAATAGGTACATCCTAATATACAGCAACATTAATATAAAAAAATAATTGAAAAAAAACATATCCACAATATTTGTTTATAAGTACCAACCACATTATTAACATACAAAATATAATGAAATATAAAACACATTAAAAATAAAAATACACAATAATAGGTATCATCCTAATGGTCTCTTAAATGGTTTAATAAATTCTTTTTAAACAGAATAAGACTTGTAGAAGACTTTACATTTTCAGGTAGACTGTTGTAATTAATAAATCCTTTAAAAGTTAATGTTTTAGTATTAAATGTTTTTGTTTGATTATTTACGTATAAATTATTTCTTATTCTAGTATTATAGTGGTGAATTTGATTATTGAAAATTATGAATCTGTCAAAATATGCAGGTAGAAGATTATGTAACATTTTGTAAATATATATCATCGTTAAATATGTGAGTCTGCGTTCTATAGATAACCATTCTAGAGTATCCAGCATTAAAGATATCGGGGTACTCCTGTCACATCTCAAAATAATCCTCATTGCTCGATTCTGTAATTTCTGTAGTGTTCTCATTTTGTTTAAATCAGATGTGTACAAGAGAGTGGGACAATATTCGAAATGTGGTTGAATAATAGTCTTATATACTGTTATTCGTGACTGCATAGTTAAGTGCTGAGACACTCTCGTGAAAAAATACAATTTTTTCAAAAATTTTTTCTGCATGTAATAAAAATGGCTATTCAGTGATAAATGATTGTCTAACATAAATCCTAAATATTTAAACTCAGTAACAAACTCAATTTTGTCATTATCAATTTTTATTTCAATTTGCTTTAAATTTAATTCTCTGTATTTAAAAGGTGTAGTAAGTATCATAGCCTTTGTTTTGTTAACATTTAGTTTTAATTTATTAGTTTTTAAATATGTAGAAATATTGTTTAAGGCTTTATTCATTTTTTGGATAGCTTTATTTAGATCTCTATCACTTACCGACGCTAGAGCATCATCAGCAAAATAATGTTCATAATCACATTCACTACATTTGTTGATATCATTAATGTAGACCAAGAATAACAATGGCCCTAGAATACTTCCCTGGGGAACGCCATGGTCTACAGCGATTGCTGTTGAAACATAATCATTAATTTTGGTTACCTGCTTTCTACCTGTGAGGTAATCACTGATCCATTCAAGTACTTTTCCTTTTATGCCATATTTTTTCAATTTTTTGATTAATATTTCACGATTAACAGTTTCAAACGCACGTTTCAGATCTAAAAATACTGCTACAGTGTACATGCCTTTACTCATTTTATCTTTCCATTCAGTGACAGTAAGCTGAAGTGCGGATTCGCATGAATGGTTGGATCTAAAACTAGACTGGTTGGTGAAGAGTATATTTTTTTATTGAAATATTCCAGCAACTGTTGATAAACAACTAATTCCAACAACTTTTCAGCACAGGGTAACGTATTAATTGGACGGTATTCATCAGATTTGTTTTTGTTAGAAACTTTTTCGATAGGCGTAACTGTACTAGTTTTTAAATTATCTGGAAAACTACCGTTTTGTAAAGAGGTATTTACAAAATGACACCACACATGTCCAATTACTTCAAAGCTACTCTTTATAACTTTGCTCGATAGTGCATCTACCTGCGACTCTTTGTTTGCTAAATTGGATACAATTACTTTCAATTCTTGAAGTGTTAGTACTTTAAAATCGCTAAAACCATCTTCATCAAAGTAGTCAATGTGGCAGGTAAACCCGACATCTTCAATACCAGATATAATATCCTCAATACTTTTCACAAAAAAGGTATTGAAATAATTAGCTAATTCCTGTTTTTCTCTAATGAGAACTTTTTGATCATCATGTTCAAATTGAATACCATTATCAAAGTAACTAGTAAACTGTTTTGGATTGATTAATTTTTTCAAAGTTTTCCACATTAAACGTGGATTATACCTGTTGCTATCAATCTCATTGAAATAAAATGGATTTTTCTTTACCTTAATAATATTTACAACAGCAATACGTTTATTTTTATAATTTTGCCAATTGACATCATTAGCAATTCTTTTAAATAACTTGTATGCAGAATCTCTCTCTTTACTTAACTTTCTGATTTGACCATCATACCACGGCAGATCTTTTTCATAAAAAGTTATTGTTTTCAAAGGCGCAATATCGTTTAAAATGTTTTCACAATTTTCTTTAATATTATTATAAACCTGGTTTATATTTGTATTGTTTAATGAAAAGTTACAATCTATTAAATTTAAGTTGATATTGAATAAATCTGTTTCTGTTAATTTCCTAACAATTTTTGTTTGTTTGTTGCTAAAATCAATTCTTTCACTATAAAAACATTTAATAGATATTAAAAGGTGGTCTGTGATTTTAGGTTCATCCAAAACAGTTGCTACAGTGTTACTCCAATTAGTTAATACATAGTCAATTAATGTCTTACTGTTATTAGTAATTCTTGTGAAATTTGTTACTTTCTGAGATATACCATATGTATTGAAAAGTTCTTTAATCTTTTTGACATAAAATTTATCAGATAAAAAATTCAAATTAAAATCACCGACTAACACTGTGCGAAAGTTTTTACAAAACATTTCTTCACAAATATTTTCCAAATGATCCAAGAATGTAGCATGGCTTGCACTTGGTGAGTGATAAAAACTACCTATTACCCATTTTATACCACAATATGTAATTGAGATAAACTTACACCAATAATTTTTTCTGTGAATAAATGTTTTACAATGTGAAAATTTAATTCCTTTCCGTATATAAATAACAATACCTCCTGTGTGTCTAGAGTCTGAATCACATCTAACAAGTGCATAATTATTAATTTCCAATTCGAAGTTGTTGATGTCAGCTGTTGTTCTGGATTCACTAAGTAGAATCAATGCAGGATTGTAATAGCAAACGTCTGCTATTAATTGAGTTTTATTTGCTAATAAACTTTCAATATTCAAATATACTATGTCTGAGTTATATTCTAGTTTAGAGGAGTTTGGTTTTAGTTTTTTGAATTATTTTGTACAATCTGTTTACTGACAATTTTAGGAACACCATTTATATATTTTATACATTTTGTATCATCACCTGAATTAACAAATGAGTTCAATCTTACCTTTAATTGCTTATAATAATTTCTCTGTTTAACTGTTTGATCGGAATATATTTTAAGTGAAGGAACCTTATCAGTAATTTTATTTCGATTCTTTAATACCTGTTTTACAGTTTCGTTTGAATCTAGCTCAACTTTCAATGGACGGCTTTTTCCTCCCTCATACTTTCCAACTCTCATAACTTTAAAATGCAGAATATTGCCATCTATATGTGAGAATAGCTTCTTAATTGTATTTTTTTCATCTTCAATTCTTTCATTTCTGTTAGTAATAGAGGATTCATTCACATTAAATATAATAACGTTGTTGGCTCGTCTTCTTCGTTCTTCCATTTCATTTATGAATTCTTCCATATCAACCTTCTCTCCACTATTTTTGATATTGCTTAGTTCATCTTCCATGGATTTATTTTTTTGCTTTAAAGCATCTACTTCTTGCTTCAAACTTTTAACATCATTCTTAATATCATCCAGTTGTCTAAGTAGTAATGGAACTCTCTTGAATGCCTGACGACATTCAGGACAAAAGAAAATCAGGGATCTATTCTGTAGCACAACTGCACGCACTTCAGAAGGTGCTAAATTTGTACAGTTTTCAGTTGCATGCAAAACTACATGACAGCTATCGCACCTTACTATTTTCTCTTTTTCATTAGTTGCATTTTTGCATGTTCCACATTTATCCACCATTTTTACTTTGGATAGATAAAATTAGCATTAATAAAATTGGTACGGCACTGGATCTCGAGGAAACGTTGTAGCTGGTTTGTATAGAATCCTTATCTTAGCAGGTTTTTGTTTCTTTGGTTATTTTCAATTAATATGTATAAGCTTTTACCACCACATAAATCCAATTTTTATTACTTTCAACTGCATTTTACGTTCAAACTACATAAGCTATCTTGGAGATTCAGTGATCCTGAGCATTTTGGCACCAAATTTGCTACATTAAACTCGTTTTTAACCGATGAAAAACACAAAAACCAGGAGCACAAACAAACACGTCTATATCTCTTGACGTCTACATTGAGAAGACGTAAAACCGATGTCCCGAGTCCATGGATGTTGGGCTCGTTAAAGAACGTTTCCACTGGTTGGAACACTAGTGAGTTCGCCAAAATTTTCGGTTAGGGGTAGAGTGCTCCCGGCGTCGGTGGTTAGCCTCAGTCGCAGAAATAGACCGACGTTAAATAATAGAATAAAAAAAAAGTTTGAATTGAAAATTTCAAATACGAAGCAGAAAAAAGTTTTACATGTGACAGAATACCCGTCTGCTTAATGCTTAAGAAAAGACATGATCCAAAAATCAAGATTCTTAAAGTATTTAAGAATCTGGATTACTGCAAAGTTCCTGGGAAAAACAGTTTCCTCGGATATAAAACAGTTCTGGAGATACAATTCCTGGGAATAACAGTTCCTGAAACGGCTGACTGTTTCTGGGGCACAAGTTCCTGTTTGACAAACAATTTTTCTGGGTCACAGTTCCTGTGTTGCTAACAAGCTTCTGGATCACAGTTCCAGTGTGACAAACAGTTCCTGTTAAACTGAAAAGTTTCTTAAATGCCGTTCCTGCAGTAAATCCGTAGTACCTACATCGACAGCTACATCATCTTCAAACAACTGTATTATTGGGCTAAGTATTTTTTTGTTGTATTCGCTACTAAACCTTTTTTTTAAATAATGTAAATTTCAATACTTTAATTATATACAATTTTTTTTACTCCGTTAGTTTTATTTATTATACAGAAACTTTAAGTTCTTTTTTTTTAAAGATTAAAAGTTAGATGACCTTTAGATTTGATTTTCTTTTCTGTTTTTCTAGTTTTGCCAATATTAATTTGTTTTTCTTGGGATTAATAAGGTAACAAAGCCCTGCGAACTGACTTAGTTTACCTCCAAATTTAATTGGTTAGTTATGCAAGAACCTACGATATTTAACATCATTTTTTTTTTCAACGGCATTCAATCTCATTCATTTGTTTCATTGGCGCTCAACGCCAATCAACATTTTGGTTTCAGTTGCCACTTTGTTTACAAAATCATAGTTCTTACAAATAATAAAAAATAAACTGAGGCGTTAACATGCCGCCCGCCTTGAAACACTAGGTTTTCAACAAAATACAAAGTTGAGTCTATAGGTAAAGGGCAAATTTTTGTAAACGGTTTTTTTATATGCCCACAGTCAGTTTTTATCAGAGCAACACGAGCGACACTATCTTTACCAAGTAACAATTAAACTACTTCGTCCATTTTCCACTTCATGGGCGGCGCATTATCATCTTCAACAAGCACTATCGCGCCCGGTTTCAAACTATCACTATTTTGTCTCCACTTTCCCCTTTGTCTCAGTTCAGAGATATACTCTCTGCTCCAGCGGGTCCAAATGTGCTGCTTTATTTGCTGCAAGTGCTGGTACAATAACAAACGGTTGCATGGTAGGCTTCTTACGTCCGGACTTGATATAGGACTTAATTGACGCCCAATAAGGTAGTGTGCCGGTGTTAATGGAGTGAGATCGTCTGGGTTAGGGGAGAGGACTGACAGAGGACGTGAATTCATTATCGCTTCGATCTCTACGAGTAGGGTATAAAAATGCTCGAACTTTAATGGCGTGTTAGAGACAACGCGCTTCAAGTGATATTTCTTGGTTTTTACGCCTGCCTCCAAAATGCGGAGATTGAGGCGGTATAAAGTGCCAATCCACATCTTCATTGCATAACCCGTTAGTTAAGGTGTCCCCATTGTCATTAATAAATCGTCCCAAATCTTTCAATTCTGAACACGCCCCTATAAAATTACTACCATTATCCGAAAATACATTGGAAGGCTCACCTCTACGAGCAGAAAACCACCTCAAAGATAGAACAAAAGCTTGCGTGGTAAGATCGGTAACTAATTCTAAATGCACCGCCTTGGTTAGAAAACAAACATGAAGAGCGACATAAGCCTTTGATAATTTAGCTTCCCTTCCTGTTCGGGATTTTATGAGTAAAGGCCCGGCATAGTCTACTCCTGCTACATCAAAAGGATGCTTTGGAACCAAGCGATGCTCAGGTACATTTCCCATTATGGGTGTTAATGCTTTAGGCTTATATCTACTACATTTTATGCAATCATGAACAATTCCTTTACATAAATTGCGGCCCGAAATCGGCCAGTAACTTTCTCTAATGAACGCAAGCAAATGATGTGGCCCACAATGATACAACTTTATGTGCTCATGTCTCAAAATCAATTTAGTGAGCTATTTAGTTAGCATTTGATAATCTCCCACCAACTCGTAACAATCCAAACTGGTCAATAAATGGATTTAAGCTTAAAATTTTACATGACTTGAGTTTTTGATTTTGTATTTGATTTATCTCATTTTTGAAAACGGCTTGCTGAACATGTTTTAATGTTAATTTGAACGATTAGTCAATTTCATCTTTTGATAATGGGCCGGTCTTGCGCTCGGTAGGTCTTTCACAATTGTTTACAAACCGACGCAATAACGCGACATTTCTTTTCAACTTTATAAGCGTGGAAAACCTGTGAAGGATGTGATTTTCGACAATTTCAGTAACCGAATTGCAACTAGTTTTTACTTTCCGAAGATCAGGTATAGCAACCTTTTGTTGCGGATTCTTTGGCCATTCTGACTGGTCCAACTGCAAAAACTTGGTCCATGCCACTACTCATCTAAATTATTCATTTCGGTGTATTTAACTCCACGTGATAAATAATGGGCTGGATTATCCCCAGTTGGAACATGTCTCCAAACGTCATAATTGGTAAGAGTATGTATTTCTGAGACCCTGTTTTCATCCACCCCAATACAATAGTGGAGTCAGTCCAAAAATATCTTTTTTCAACCCCAAGTCTTAATGCCGTTGACACCTTGCCCGCCAACTTAGCTGCAACAAGTGCACCACAAAGCTCCAGCCGTGGTAATGTTACTGACTGCAAAGGTGCAGCCTTTGCCTTTGTTGCCAATAGGTGTACATAAATATCATTATTGGTATCAACGGATCTTAGATAAATGCATGAACCGTATGTTTTTTTAGAACTGTCTGAAAAAGCAGTGCATTTTTTTATACATCGGGTTTTTGCATAAAACGTGACGCTCAATCCTTAAATCATTTAGCTCTTTAACTTCATGCATAAATTCTGACCAAACAGATGCGATATGGTTCGGAACTTGATCGTCTCATGCCAATTTTCCAACCAAAGACATTGTAATAGCATTTTCATTACTATAATACAAGGGCTAATTATTCCTAAGGGGTCAAAAATTTAAGAGCTATTTGAAAATATTACCCTTTTTGTAACGGCTTCACTATGTGGAAAGTTTTTAACGTTAAACATTAATTTATCTTGTGCGGGACACCAAGTGAGTCCCAGAATCTTTTCACCATCACTTTCCCCCAAATGAATAATTTTAGTTAATTGATCGTTATTAGGTATACCGTCCAAAATACTTGGTTCATTTGAAACAAATTTTCTTAAAATAAAACAACCCGTTTTAAGTGCATTGAAAACTACTTCAATTATACGTTTCGCTTCATCGACATTATCCGCTCCTGTCAACAAATCGTCTACGTAAAAATCATTCCGTATAATATTTGCAATGTCCGGATATTCTGATTGGACCTGATCTGCAATTTCAAATAAACATCTAATCGCCAAGAAGGAGACTGGAGTGGTTCCGTACGTTACAGTGTTTAATACGTAAGTGTCAATGGATTCATTGGTATTGAATCGCCATAAAATTTTCTGCAACGATCTGTCCTCTTCGTCAACCAGTACGGAACTGTACATTTTAGTGCAATCAGCAGCGATGACAATGACATGTTGCCTGAACCGAGTTAAAATCGAGATCAAATCCTGCTGGATAGTTGGTCCAGTCATTAAAATATTGTTTAAGGACAATCCTGTGTTACTTGGAAGTAATGCGTCGAGAACTACCCTTGTGGGTAGTTATAGAGTTTGTTCAGCCATCCTTTGCCGTTACGTCATAATGGATGACGTATTCTGCTGTTTTACGTATGTCTTATATTACTTGAATGTAATTTTACACTTAACCTCAAAATTATAATCAATGACATACATATGTTAAGAATTGTTTTCAAAATATGACAACTGAACTTTCAAAAGTAACAGATAAAATTTAGGTCTACCTTAGATAAGAAATACGTTAATGACGTCATAATTCCGTCTCATCCATTTCATGAATGAGAGAGCAAGCTGGACAATGTATGACGTAACGGCAAAGGATGGCCGAACAAACTATAGCTTCTTCTCTGTCGACTCCATGATAACTCATATAATAACTTGAACATGCCTCGCTGTCTGAAATATTTACCTTGGACATATGACCTAGCTGTATATATTCTTCGATAAACTCACAATATAATCGTTTATAATCGCTATTAACATTGAGTCTACGTTCAAGACTAAAAAACCTCTTTTTTGGTTCAACAAATGAATTACCTAATTTTGATACTTCCATTCTTACTGGCATTTTTACTACGAAAGCGCCTTCATGATTACGTTTGGTGTTTGCTGAAAAATGTTTTTCGCAAACTATTTCTTCTTCCGAATGGAGCTTGGCAGTAACTTCGCAATTATCTAATTCCCAGAATTTTCTCAAGTCGTCCAGAATCTGCTGCTCTACCGTTATACCCAGATTGCAGCTCAATCCAGTTTTTCTCTTATCTGCACACAATGGTCCGGTAATAACCCATCCAAGTTTTGTTTTTTGTAATAAAGGATTATTCCGGCCTAAGGTAACCCTTTCGTTGTCGATAATGCTCCAAAACAGATCAGCTCCAATCAGCATAACTACCTGTTGTGTTGTGTGTGTTGACATTTATTTCTGATATGGGTAAAGTACCCGTTATTTTTGGCACAATGAAACACGAAATTGCGGTTGAGTAGGTATTGTTTTTTGAATAAACGTTTGTGTTGCACTTGTAATTGATGGTTGACAAGGAACCATTTATACCGTTAAGTGAAATGTTGACATTTTCCTTGACCAATTTCAATTTATTATACGCGTCATCAGTTATAAAGCTTGACTGAGATCCGCTGTCTAAGAGTACACGTCACGTATTCCGGTCTACTAACACGTGTTCGTGTAGTAGCTGAAGATTATAATTAGAATTGAAAATGTTCAAAATATGAAGACAGTTTAACCCCAATCAGGGGATAATTTTAAATTTAATGTAATTTTCTCATTGTGACGTTAATGTGTCGTAGACATTTAATTAGGTTTCTTGTATCATATCTGATGCGAGTAAGTAATTCTTCACTAATTTCTTTTTAAAATGTTCCAACTATTATTGCTTACTTGCAGGTATGACACTGAAGATGGCTTAATAGCCGAAAGCGCTTTGCAATTTTAAATAAAAAATTTTTACACAGAATACAACAATGTTTTCTTGAATATCCACTCAGGGCTATAATTGCTGCCTGACTGTCGGTGTATATGGTTATGCGTCAATCCACATAACCTCTGTCTAGGTTTATCTGAGCACATTCCAAGATAGCGTATATCTCGACCTGATATGCCATCACCCAATGGTACACAGATTTGTGTCCTTGGGTTCCTAGAGTAAATTCCAGCCCCTGCTCTGTCACCAGAGCATGAGCCATCTGTGAACCAGACGGTCCCATGAGGCTGTGTATTCGTCTCTTTTCCGCAGGATTCTCTGTCCCAGATCATAGCCCTGTATGGGGTTGCGAAGTAGTACTTGCGCAAGCATTCGTCAGCTGCTCGAGTCAGAACTGGAATATCTTCTAGGAGCCGAAGCTTCTTGACGTGTCTGCACTCTTCCCCTCTTCGCACGTATCCCAGATGCTTCAAGCGCAGGAAAACCTTCCCCGCCTCAGCATCGATCACATGGTGAAGAGGCCGAAGACCAAGGATCACTTCCATCCAGCAGTTGGTGTAGTCCTCATGCAGCCAGTTGTCTCCAGTCTGACCACCCTTTGAAGGCGTGTCAGTAGCGATCTAGCCGTGACCAAGGCTACACTCGGCCACCAGACCAGCCCACTCTATATTATCGTTTTGGGGGTCAGTTCCCACCTCGGACCAATGGCTCTCCTAAAGGCCCAATACGTGTTTGTCACCTTGCTCAGGCGACTATCAAGATGAGCCTTCCATGTCAGTGATTTATCAAGGATCACTCCTAGATACTTCACCTGCTCAACCACCGGTAGTGGTACTCCACCAAGATGTAGACCCTCAGGTCTTATACCTCTCTTCTTGGTGAAAGCAACTATCTCAGCCTTGGCAGGATTTACTGTAAGTCCGTGTTCGTTACACCACCCATGTACCCTATTCAGAGCCCATTACATGAGGACCCTGAGAACGGTAATGTGCCTTCCAACAACAAGGACCACGATATCATCGGCATACCCAATCGTTAGAAGGCCCTCATCGTTTAAAGGGTTATTAGTTCGTCAATTACTGGGTTCCACAAAGTGGACGATAGAACACTCCCTTGCGGACAACCTCTAGCGACGATCACTTTCGCCACAAAGTCTTTCCATGTGGCCTCTACTGTACGGTTGCACAACATGGCCCCAAGACAGTGAGTGATCATTGGCCCTATTCAATGATTTGCCGCAGCCCTACGCATAGATCCTACAGGGATGCTGTCAAACGCCCCTTGTATATCCAAGAATGCTCCCAGGGCGACCAAGCCATTTTCTAGCGCCTTCTCCACCTGGGTTACCAGTTGGTGTAAGGCACTTTCGGTTGACTTGCCACACTTGAAAGCATGTTGGTTGTTGTGCAAAGGACACCTAAGCCCAACCTTTTCCTTCATGTACCGATCAGACACCCTCTCCAGTGTTCTTAGCACAAAGGATGTTAGGCTAATGGGTCTGAAGGATTTAGCCACTGTGTAGGTATTACGACCCGGCTTGGGTATGAAGACAACTATCACCTGCCTCCACTGTTCGGGGACATACCTGCGTGCCAAACAGGCCCGAAAGATATGCACCAAAATTGTGCCAACGGCCTCCCAGCCTTGTTGAAGGAAGGCCGGGAAGATTTGGTCTTTTCCCGGAGACTTGTATGGTCTAAATGTCCGTATTGCCCAAGTGCTCCGCTCGTATGCGACTATTTCTCTTGCTATAAGATAGTCCTCTTTACACGGTCGTTGTATGCCAACATATCCCATGTCTGGACACTGCCGCTCGATTTCCTCACAACCGGGGAAGTGTGTCTCTAGTAGATGCTGCACCGGTGTTTCGGTGAAGACACCCGGTGCGACTTCCATGCAGCCTAGTGCGCTGTCCGGCGATTTCGTTAAGATCCGGCGCAGCCTTGATATTTGAGGTACCGTGACGATATCCTCACAGAAGGCCCGCCAGGCATCTCTCCGAGCCAACCTGACCGCACTCTTGTACTCATTTCGTTTCTGGCGGTATTCCTCCCAATCCAGATCCGACTTTGTCTTCCTGGCCCTATTAAATAGGCGCCGGGTATGTTGCTGCAGCGAGTCCAGAGAGTTGTTCCACCATTTGTGGCCCTTACACTCCAACCTCGTTTTTTCGGCGCAGTTTTCTTCATAAGACGAGACAATATTCGAGCCCAGCTTCGCTATGGCCCAATCGATCTCATCATTATTGTAAAAATTCCTAGGGAAACCGTCAAGCCTCCTTGCGAGATCCAGTTTATACCGTTCCAAACTGGTAGTCTTGGGGTCCCTATACTTGACTGATTGCTTTTCAACATCAACCCTGTAACTGAAACAAATGTAACTGTGATCCGACAATGACGGATCATCATTAACATGCCAGTCCCTTACCATACTTATTATATATTATATTATACTTATTATTATCAGTAACTTAGCTATCTTTTTTTGGTAAGTACAATGATGCTGGGAGTCAACAATGTACAATACGTGTAGAAATATGTAGATAATATATATTTTTTACATTTTAAAAAG
>CAJUYI010000223.1:341302-358861 GCA_910591695.1 Galerucella pusilla | reverse complement strand
GGGGAAGTTATAGTAGAGAAGATGAAAAGCGATATAGACGTAGAGGCAATAGAGATCATTCCGGCTCTCCGAGGCGTAGTGAAGATTCTAGAAACCGTAGGAATATATCGAGTAGAGATCGAAGACACGAATCGCCGTCTGAACGAGGAGATGACAGCAGAAGATATAATCGAGATATGCAAGGATCAAACAAGGAGTACAATTCAAGAAGTAAATATCGAATCAATGAAGGAAACAGAAGAAGAAGTAGATCGCGCAGTTATGAAAATAGAAGTGATCGAAACAGAGATTCAAGGTATGTAATTGTGAATTGGAAAATTGATAATGCGGAATAATTGAAATATAAATTTGTATGTGGGATTCCTTTTTGTTGCTTAATTTCGGAACTAAAAGTTATACTTTTCAATCATACCGTCTTGTGACATGTCCCAGGTTGTCTGATTGCTATTCAAATGTTGTTACTCTTTCTAGCGTTAGCCCAGTCTACAAGTTAAAAAACGTGAAAAAAGGGATAAAGCTCCTAAAAATATGAGCAATAGGTCATTGGATTCGGAATGACTCTAGAAAAATGTGTTTTGAGGATTTTACTGCACGTAAAAAATTGCAATTGCTGTTAACAAAATAAGATGAAAAAAAAGAGGTATATTTAGGTTTTTGTTAATAACTCGTAAGCTTTTAAAATATTTACGATATTTGGAAAAAAGGTCCTTGAAGAGGATACAATTTCCGAAAAAAAAAAGTTCGAGTTCCCGGAACTCTACCTCTATTATTAATAGTTTTAATTTTACGCTGAAAATAGGGCTTCGCGCAGCGATTACGGCATGGGTGTTCTGCCGCTAAACACCCCAGAAAATTATTTTTTTATAGTAACAAATATGAATTTAAAAATTTATATAAATTATGGTATCATCCAGATACTTGAAAGAATTTATGCCCGTTGGGAAGAAATGTTTTAAATCAATTTTTCAAGAAGTTATGCAATTGTTGATTAACGAATATTGTTTTTATCTCCGTTTTCATAAATGACGACATAAAAGTTCAAATAATAAACCTAAAAATTTTTGGCTTTGTGGAGCTCTTCTTATACAGGGTGTCCCACGACGATTAAGACAAGTAATATATCAGAATTGGTCAGTAGTAGATAATTATAATTTTGGGGGTATGAATTGAAAAGCAAATGCTGCATCTTTTCTTGTTATTGTGTTACCCAATGAGTTATTTGTTTTTGGTCACGTGACGTCGCATTCAAAATTATTAATGGAACACCCTATATGTTTTAGTGATTTTCGATTCTCCTTGAAGTGCTGAATTCGTAGAAACCACACTCTCGGGGTCTAAATTAAATATTTACAGAGATACAGGGTGTTGAAAATCACCTATTTTTCAACTTAGGTCATTGTTTTGTGAAAACTGCTGAATATTTGGCAAAACGGCTTACATCTCCCTATCCTAACTTTTCAAGGGGGCTACTCGATGCTGCTATAGAAAAATTGATATAGGGTGGTCAAAAATTTACCACATTCAATATTTTGGCTATGTTATCCCAGGATTCTTTGGGTCTACCTCTGTCTCTTTTAACAATCACCTTTGCTTCCCATACATTTTTAACTAGTCTAGTATCCTCCATTCGCTGTAGGTGTCCCCACCAGTCCAG
Organism: Galerucella pusilla; assembly: GCA_910591695.1. Taxonomy (NCBI): domain Eukaryota; kingdom Metazoa; phylum Arthropoda; class Insecta; order Coleoptera; family Chrysomelidae; genus Galerucella; species Galerucella pusilla. The sequence goes on along the minus strand of CAJUYI010000223.1, from coordinate 357,207 downwards.
TTGTCTTTCTTCTATATAATCTAGCATGGACTTTATTTCTAGCTCCTCTCTTATGTCTACATTCTTTATTCTATCTCGTTTTGTTATTCCTTTCACAGATCTCAGGTATTTCATTTCTATAACTTGTATTCTACTCTTCATTTTCTGGTCTAATACCCAAGTTTCGCTGCCATAAGTAAGTATCGGTCTAAAAACTGTTTGGAATAATGTCATTTTGGTTCTTTTTGAGATTTCCTTCTTATCAATAAATCCTGGTTTCAACATGTGGTCAGTTTTTATGGCTTTTCTTGTTCTTTCCATAATATCCCTATCTTGTTTACCAGTGCTGTCAATTGTTGTTCCTAAGCATTTAAAGTGGGTAACCTGTTGGATTATACTTTCGTTAATTGTTATATTCAACCTTTCTTGATTTTTTGCTATCATCATTCCATTCAATTTTAGAGTTCTATTCCATGTGTCTATATTTTTTTGAAGACCCTTCTCTGTATTGGCCATTATAACTAGATCGTCGGCAAATGCACATTCAGGTATCTTAACTGGTCTAAGTTGCTTCATACCTACAAAAAGCTCCTGTGTATCGGTTTTTGTTTGCTTTATTATGTGGTCCATGAAAATATTGAATAAAGTTGGGCTTAGAGCTCCACCATGTCTTAATCCCTGTTTTGTCTAAAATGTTTTAGATGCTCGGTTATTTTCCATTATATACTTTATGTTTTTTCTGTAAATACTTCTTATTACTCCTATTAGTTTTTTATCAACTTTCCTTTCTTCTAGTATATCCCATATTTTCTTTCTACAAGCTCTATCAAAAGCTTTCTCCAAGTCTATAAAGGCGAAGTATGTCTTTGTTTTGCTATTTTGTGTTTTCTCTATGATTTGCTTAACTGTAAATATGTGGTCGTGTACACTTCTTCCCACCCGAAACCCACTTTGTGCTTCATTAATAATATAAATAAAAATAAATTAATAACTTACTGATATAAGAAAAACTAGCAAAATTTCTCTTACATCTAAAAAGTTGGACATTCGTTGAATGTATTTCACGATTGAGTACTAAATATTTCTTTACAGGGTGTTCAGAATTTTCAGTTTCATTATTAGATCATTCAATGTGCAGTATCAGGCTTATTTTAAACGGAACTCCCTATATTTTAATAGTTCATCATATTGTAATGTTTTTCTTATTTATTTGAACTGTTTTTACCGTGGGATAAAATTCTACGCTCACTTTGGCTAATTACTATTGTATTATTGAAGAAACACTTACACACTACAATAAACTTCATTTATATACACACTACTTAATGTCTACTATTTTATCTACACTCGGTATAATAATTGTCCTAATTTATCTTCAACACTGTTTATATTCACTCACTGTATACTGAAACTGTTTACCGGTTCACTGTATACTGAACAACTCCTCCTACTCACTCGAAAGCCCGCGTATATATAGTCCTTCGGAACTCTAGAACTTTCTTGAAGCGCAGTTTTACTTTGACTTAGGCATTCATTTGATCTCAACAGGTTGTAGTCACCCAGAAGAGTCTTTGATTGTATAAGCCCTACTAGATCTTTCCAATGGTCAGATCTTCTCTTTTTCTCGGCTTTACCTATTTCTTCCAATATTACATTGGGACTGTTTCCGCAAAAGGGTTCAGGCCTTGTTGTTTATGTGTTATCAATTAATGTAAAATTTGATTTCTATTGCAGATACCATACAAATAACCCGTCGTCATCCAAGTTTTCCGAAAGAAATCACAGATTGAATTACCATAAAAATAATGACAGTGAAAATGGTAATACGTCTAAACAACGTGACAGAAAAGAGAATAAAAAACAGGTTAAATCCAAAACCGATTCGGAATCGTCAGATAGCGAAATGGAAACAAGAAAAGACGAGCGAAAAAGCAAAACGGAAAATAGTGTTAGTAGAAAAGAAAAAAAGGGTGAAAGATACCAAAAGAAAAAAACCGAATCAGGTTCAGAAAGTGAATCTTCCACTAGCGAGAACGACAAACGCAAATCCAAAAAAACAAAAGTATCAAACAATAAAACTAAAAAAATGAAGGAAACATCTTCATCGTCAGATTCTAGTGGAACAAGTGACTCTAGTGACAGTGTATCGAGCGATACTGAAGAAGACGAGAAAAAGACGAAGAAGCATAAAAAGAGAAAAAACGACAGCAGTGATAGTTCCGAGAGTGATGCTGTAGAAAAAGAAAAAAGAAATAAGCGGAAAAAATAATCTTAAATATTTTGTTTATGTTTATTTATACCCATATAGTTTCCATTATAATAGAATTTTTCACCTGAATATTAAATATTTCTCAGTTGACATTTTGTTTTCGTCTTTTCAAAATTAATGCGAAATTTGAAAAATTTGAATTGTGGCGTGTATGTATGTGAGTTGAAGTGAAATAAAAGATCTATTGTGCTCCATATTTTTTACTCAGTTCCTGAGAAGAGTCTAGGACACACACAACCTTGATGAGCTCGTCCCACTCAGGATGTTCCTCTCTAAGCGAGGTACATCTCCGGAGAGGACTTCCACCACTTCCCCCCATCTTATCCGATGGGTCTCATCATCATAGTTCGCGTTTCGGCCTACAGCTCGTCCCTAGCTGAAAGGGCTAGCAGCTGGGGGCGAGCAGTCTTCTCTTTGGCCGTGTAACCTCGGTGGTTTTTTCTTCGGCGGTCTTCCGTTGTGTCTGTGTCTTCCGTTGTGTGTGTTTGCGCTGCCTCTACAAAGTGCGTCCTCAGCCGGCAACTTCGGCTTAAAACACCCTTATAGAGTATCTTCTTTTCTTCCGATCTCTTACAAGCAACTTAAAGCCATAGCTGATCTAATAGCTTTGTCACCTGTTCGGGGATCTGTTGTTTTGTTGTTGTCGTCGTTGTTGTTTTCTTGTTAGCTGCGGCTTGGGCGTAGCTGACTCTTGTCTTCTTTACTGCTGTTGTCCTCGTCTTCTGGTTGTTTGGGGCTTTTGGACATCCTTTGTAGTTTGCCGGGTGTTCTCCCTGGTAGTTTGCGCAGGTGGCCGGCTTGGTCTTCGGTCGTGGGAAGTCGTTGGATCGGTGTGGTCCTCCACACTTCACGCATTTCGTGTTTACGTTACACGTTGTGTGTCCGTGGTGGAAGCCTTGGCAGTTGTAGCACTGCGTCGGCCCTTTTCCTCTTCTTTGTTCTTCCCACCTGATCCTCACGTTCTGGATGTGTTGGATTTTTTCTTTTTCTTCAGGCTCCAGCTCCACCAGGTAGATGGGTAGCGGTCTTCTCTCTCCGAATCTGGAATTAAGTTGGGTTGTTCGTTTTATACTTACCCCTTGTCTCTCGATTTCTTCCTTGGTGTCCTAGCAGTGCGTTAATCCTCGGATGACGATCCTTGCTATCCTTTCTTCTTGTGGCATATACGTATACCACTCCACTTCCTTTCATTCTTCTCTCAGGTACCTTGTGAGGTTCCTGTAGTCCTCTGGTCCGTCGCAGGGTATTTTCACTCCGAGTCTTTCCCGGATTGTTATGAATCTCGTCTTTATGTTTCGTCTTTCGATTTCTGCTCAGCAGAATGACGGGTGGTGGTCGGTGCGTCGTCGTTGTCTTCTTGTTTTCGCGGATGGCCTCGTCCATGATCGCTTCCTCGTTGGCTTTCCTTCGGGCGGCGGCTTCTTTTTTTTTGTATTTCCCTGATGGATATCACTTCCGTAAAATCCATCTCCTCTTCTTCACTGTCTTCGTCTTTTCTTGGGAATTCTGTCCTCTGCGTCTTTCTGCGGACGCTTTCTGACCGGCAAGAGGAGAAGAGAATTCTCCTCTTGCATCGCCTTTGCCATGTTCTCCATGGCTTTTCTTAGGCCGGTTATCTCCTCTTCCATGCGCTGGATGGTTTTCTTCATCTCTTCTGCGGCTTTTTTCGCTTCTACTGCTTCTTTTTTGGCTTGATCCCTTTCTTCTTGGAGTGTCTTCCTTATTTCCATGTCCCTCAGAATTTTCGTGACTTCTTCCGCTTTCTTTGTGTTCTCTCGCGCCACCATTTCTGCGTTCTTTATCTTGGTTCTTGTTGCCTCGTTGTCCTCGCTGTCCGATGTTGTTTCCATTGTCCTCATTTTCCTGTTGCTAGCTTGGTTGCTAGCACAGCTGTCGTTCTTCTTTTTGGGTGGCATCTTGATAGTTCCTGTCCTCCACAGGTCCTAAAACATACCTACAAAACATCTATCAAATCCGGACTTGAAAAATAAAAATATTTTTCAAGACTTTCATAAATAGAAAATAATTGTTAAAAAACACTATTTGCGTTTAAAACGCTGTTTTCGTCGTCTGATTAGCTTTCGCCGGTTCGGCTGATAAAAATCAGCCTCCGTCCGATCGCTTTCTCAAAATCTGCTTCGCTTGCTTCTGAGTATTCAAGACACGTCCTTCCTACTCGGCTGCTCGCTGTCGACTCTCTACTTACTCCTGTTTCCTACTCGAGTCTAGGAGACTAGTAGTTCCTTAACTACTTATACTCTCTACTTATAGTCCAAGCAACGAATGAAAAATAGCGGAAATAATTCATCTATAAGCCAATTTTGGCACACTTGTAGGGGAAGTTATTCTAAATAACATACTAAAAGTACTGAGAGGTGGGGGTGAAGCTAAGAGTGCGGGGGGGTCTTTAAAGGTCACTTGTTTCAGTTTTTGGTTAATAACTCGAAAAATACCGCCTCTAGCGAAAAAGTGTTCATATACTAAATTAATCTACATAAAATTATCTATAGAAAAGGTTGTCTACACCATTTTGCTAAGATCAACGCATAAGAAGATATGGAGGCGGAAGATGGAAAATTGAGAAAAAAACGTTTTTATTGTTAAAAATGAAATGTTTGTAGTTAAAAATAATATGTTGATTGTTGAAAATGAAGTAATTAGTGAATTAATGATGTATCTTGAACATTAAATTTCGTCGAAATCTAAACTTTAATCTTCATCGATATTGTCTTCGACGGGGGCTCCGTTCGTACATGAGCTGAGGCATCCACAGGCACCGGAGCAGTCAATCCCTGCTTTGCGGCAACCGCAGCGCAAAAGATCATTTTCAAAACAGAGTCGGGTGCCACAGGATCGTTCGTGTTAACTTGGTTAAGGATTCCTTCTTCTCCCTTAACCCAACCCCATTGGATGAGCGGTAGGGGATTGCCGAGCCACTGTTATATCTGTAAGAAAGTAATGAGACCAAAGTAAGAATTCATCACGAAAGCAGTGGGTATTTAAAGCTACATGTAAATGGTTTTACCTGTAGATATACTCTGAGCGAGTGTTGCTTTGAAGCTCCTTTGGTAGGAGGAAGAGTTGCCATGTCCAATTTGGGCTTCATTGACGCTTTCAAAAATGCCGAATACCTATGTTCCTTCAGGTTGTCTTGATGAGCAGACGATTTGTATATAGCCAAAAAAAGCTTCTCGCCAGCCTGTTCACTATCCTCAGGTAATGCTGAGGGATCCTTGAATATTGTTGAAATGTCTTGAGTAAGGCCAGGATTTTCTGTAAAGAGCTTAGCAAATTCCCACTTTACTCTTTCCATGTATCGCCGAGGTGGTGTCGCATCCGAATAAGCTATAAAGAAGGAGAATCGTTTTGGCGATTGTAAGTTGTTGAAGTTGCCGCACTGAAAACAATTTGGTCTCCACATTCCCACGACCTGGCTTCATGAAGTACATATTGATTGATTGTAATTCCAATCCAATGAGAAGAACTATCAAGTCCACATCCTCCCCAACTATTACTACAGTTGGATGTACAGCAGCTTTATCCAACCCGCAACTCACAATAGTGCCGTTAGCATAGTGTTTCTCCAACAATTCACCTCTACCGTCTAAGGCTCCAACGACGCACACAACAATAGGCACACCAACACCCCTCTTAATGCCCCTATTTCAAAATATACTTCGAAATAATTTTATATTAACACACGAGCATTGATTTATCCATCTATTGTACATTGCAACTAACAAACAAATTTTGAATTTTTGTATTATTGTTGGAAAATTAATTATTTAATTTTTAAATAATAAATATTGAAATACATGTTCAACCTGTCTTCGCTATGTTTCATATTTGTAACAAAGGGCGGTAAGAGGTTGATTAATTAAACAATAAACATTTCATTTTTAACAATAAAAACGGTTTTTTTTTCAATTTTCCATCTTCCGCCTCCATATCTCCTTAAGCATTAACCCTAGAAAAAAAGTGTATAAAACCTTTTTTATAGAGAATTTTATGTAGATTACTTAAGTAAGTATATAAACATCCTTTCGCTAGAGGAATTATTTTTTGAGTTATTGACAAAAAAATGAAAAAAGGGATCTTTAGAGACCCCCCGCACCCTTAGCATCACCCCCACCCCTCAGTACTTTTAGTATGTTGTTAAGGACACATTTCCCTACAAGTGTGCCATAATTGGCTTCTACATGAATTATTTCCGCTATTTGGGATTTTTCGGTCTTCGTTGCCTGAACTATTAGACTGTATCATGTTATTTCTGCAACATTTTTCATTACCGTATGTACGTGAAGTACATAGCAGTCGCATGTTTTTTTTGTTCCTTTAATGTTCAATGTATTGTAATGTGGTTGTTACGGGGTGGTATTCGACGTGGATCGGCCTCTCAACTCATGGTGCTGCTGGTCACTCGGAGGGTCATCTTACAGGAATAAAACAACTACCTCTAGCACTGGGATACGTTCCATTTATTACTTAAACTTACTACTATACATTATACTACCTACTTATTACTTATGAATTGTGATAATCATATTCTAACATTCACATTAACATTAACGCTAATATTAATAGTGATTCTTAAAACACTATCGTTTGCATATTTATACGACAAGTCAAGTTCATCATAAGTAAATATAAATATTTATGTTTATAATAATAATAATAATTGTCTTTATTATTTCCAAAATATAAATGTTTTACAATAGAATAAAATGTAAAAACAGATTCACTGATTGAAAATAAAAGGCGAAGTTCAGCTTTTTTGAGGCATTAAGCACCATAAAAGTTGCTCTACCACTTAACCTTAAGGAGTGTACATGCTTAAATTGATAAAGAAAATAATGAAAATAAAAAATACAAAAATTCAAAAGTTGGTATCTAGACTGGGTTTAGGATTTATAGCTTGAAACGTTTTTAATGTTTAAAATAAAGTAGGTAATCAACAGAGTGTTCAGATTCGAGTAGTGAAAAGATATTTAGCAAAATATACTGTAAACTTATTAATTTTATAACTTTTAAGATCTGTAGGAAGTCCGTTATAGACATGGCTAATTTGATATCTGAAAGAGGATCTGAAAAGTTCTAGCCTGAAGAATGGAACTGTAATTAAACCTCTATTTCTAATATCAAGATTGTGTATATCTGTCCTATATGTTATTTTTCGATGTAAGTAAGATGGCTTTCTGGTAAGTACTATTTTATGATAGAGACACGCTGAATGTAATATCCTTCTATTATTCATGTTCAACCACTCAATTCCTTTAAGTTTATTTGAGAGGCTACGGCGTTTTCGAATACCAAATATCAATCTAAGACAACAGTTCTGCATTTTCTGAATTTTCCTTTTATATTCAACAGTTAAACATGGACCATATAGAGCGTCAGCATAGTTAAACACCGATAAAATCAAAGCCTCACATAATGTTTTTTTTACGCCAAATCATAAAAAATGTCTGATGCCAAAAACTGTTTTCAAAGACATGTATGCTTTTTGAAGTACCGCGTTAATATCCTTTTCAAACCTCAAATCAGTGTCCAGAATCACACCTAAATTTTCAGCTTCCGAGACCGTAGCTAGTTTTTCATTATTTATCTTAACATCAATCTCACTGGAAATCTTTTGACGATTTAGTTTGGAGCCAAATAGGAGAGTTTTTGATTTAGTGGGATTGATTAAAAGGCAATGATTTTTAGCAGCTTCTACAAACGCATTGAGGTCAGCATTAATCGTATTACAAGCATGTTCAATTGTCTGCGGAGAAAAGCTATAGTAAAGTTGGGTGTCATCTGCGTATAAATGTGTACTACAATTAGATATGTGTTGCAATAGTTGAGACGTATAAATTGTGAAGAATAACGATTATCTAAATAAAGTCTTCGACCCCAGTCAATATGGAAAATCCCCAAAAACAATAGCCATTTTATATATCCCTTCCCAAACAGCACTGTATGTATTTAATACGTACATATTAGGTCTTATATACGTCCTGTACGTACATTACCTAAAATGTACGTATTTAGTACGTACATTGTGATTCATAAACGGTACGTACTTTTGGGCACGTACCATGTACGTACTCAATATGTATCGGCAGTACATATTTTCTGATACGTATTATGTATGTATCTAATACATATCGAATAGAAGGTTAAAGTTTGCATGGACGCATGCTCAGCGGGCAAAACAACATGTAGTTACTGCGCATCCATGCAGCCCTGTGATGGGTAGAAGTAGGTATATTATCTATAATGTAGAACGCTAGGACCTTGAACGAACAATAATTCGTCCAATATGGTAACCAGATGTAGAGGGTATCTGTCGCGTTCGCGCTTTTTTTAGTTTGGAGTGCAATAAAAAGAAATATTTGGCGGTTTTTATCTCAATATTCCACCCATTTCACCCACGATCACACAGACCACTTGTGCCAGCCATTTTTGTTGTTTATACACCAAGGCCAGGATAAATAGTTGGTAAGTTATTGACTATTTTCTATTACTTTATTCAATTTATATTTATTAAAGTAACAGTTAAACTAGTTTGAAGTAATATTAGGTACTTATTTTAATACTAGTTTCATTATAGTTTGTAGTTTTGGGATCTTGTAAGCAGTATTTTTTTACAACCTGTTTATTTGCTGTTTATAAAGATAGTATACCTACCCACCTATTATTTATTAGTACATTAATCTACTAGTGAGATGTCTTATAAAGTTAGTAAACGTTATAAAAAAGCAACTAAAGAACTTCAGAGATTTGTTAGTAATAATCGAAAACAGTTGGTTGAAGATTTAAATCTGCCTTTTTGTCGTAATTTTTATGTTTCGTCCAATAATTTTAATAATGTCACAGAGACTTATTCACTTAAACGTATTTATTTTAGCTATTTTTCATTATCTTTTTAAGGTGCTGCTGTGAAATCTGGAAAATGCAGAGAAAATAAGGAGACGGAGCAATTATAGTTGGTTAAGAAGGGCACCGGCCAGGGCAAAAAGGTTCAATGTACCAAATAGTAAATAGAAAATAGTAAAAATTTGTAGGTATATTATTTCAAAATAAATTAATTTTCAAGCTGTTTTTTGAAGTTTTATATTTTAATCTAATCTAGTTTGGGCACATTCTAATGTGTACTCTAATTTATAAGACAATACAGTTAAGTGTCAAGGAAATTTTTTCGAATTCCTGCTACGACAGCAACGTTATTAACATTGGGACGTATAAACTCAAATTACAACAATATCGGCGTTGCTTAAAAGGAACTCAAGAAAAACTCCTTGAAACTCAATTGTGAGCTGTCAGCTCTGTACGTGTCTGGATGATACATGCCAAGTACGTACTTCCGGTACGTACCAAGTACATACTACTGGTACGTACCAAGTACGTACTACTGGTACGTACCAAGTACGTACATTTTATTGGAAAATGTACGTATTTAATACGTACCATGTACGTACTTTGTACAGGAAAGTACGTACATAATACGTACCTTACATCTCATGAGTACGTATTGAATATGTATTATGTACGTACTTGTGCTGTCTGGGATTCTACAAAATATTCGAAAAACTATTGGATCCAAATTAGTGAAATTGTCTAAAAATCGGATAATCATCCTCGCATTGACAACACTGATACAGAATGAATAAAATGATGTATGTTGATGAAATCACTCGGTCATATTATTTCGATTATATTTAACAATTACTAATGGACAATCGTTAACATTGGCTCTTGATTGGCTGCTTGCGATGACCTTATTTTAGTTCGCATATTTTCCGGGGCTCATGTTTGGTTCTGACAACTGTACCTAGTGAATTTAGAAATGAAATCATAGTATTTTAATTTGTATATGTGGTCGCTGGTAGAGTGTTTGGGCTGATTTGCTAATGAGAAGTAGACTGCTGGTATTTTAATTATCCAAGGAGGATTTTCATGACAAATTGGTAAAGACTGTTGAAATGGATCAAAATTTTCATTTCTTTACAGGCTATCCATATTAAATGAAAACTGCACTATAGAAAACATCAAGCAGCGTGAAATGTATAGAGAAATAATCTCAGATCAGGGAAAACATATTTCTCTTTTAGAAGATAATATTGACCTGATGTGGATAAATTTTAATAATTGTTTAGGAAACATACCCCTTCTAGAAAAAAAAAGTCTGAACTTTATCTTCTAGAAGCGGATAATGCTGATGTTTATTCAGGAAAAAGATAAATTGAAAATAATGAATCATGAAAATCATGAATAGAAGATTGAGAAGAAAGTTAAAAAAATTAGAAAATCAATTAGAGTTGCTTAATGATTATTTATATAATTCATATAATTATAGTTATTTCATGAATTTTTTTCCTTCTTCTCAATCTTCTATTCGCGTTTTTTTAATTATTTGTAGATAGGTGTTAGTCTAATCATTTAAATTTTTTATTTTTAATAGTTTTCAATTAGTCTTCGTATGTTATTTGTTTTAAAAAATAGGTAGGTACCTATAGAGTTTTAAGTTTTTATATATAGTTTTAAGTTTTCTTTTTTCATCATAAAATTTTTGAATTTATAGTCCTGCATAGTATGAATTTTCTTCAACTGTAATTAATCATATGATTATTATTTTTTATTATTAATAAAACTGAAATTTAATGTTTTATTATCTATTTTTTAAAAAACAATAAATCATATAGGTATCCATTATTGTTTATGTTAACTACACTTTGGGTTTAGGTAATAAATAATCTAAAAAATCTCTCAGTTACACTCCTTCATTACCTAAAAGTCTGTTTAACCAGTTGCTTTTATAACTTACTAAAATGATGACCTGCTCGAAACGAAACTCGTTTCACGCTTCTTTTATTTGTTATTAAAACAGTTTTAGGTGTATTCTTCTTTTATTTCTAACTTTATTTTCTTAGTTTCACTGTATAGATAAAAATAAGTTATAATTAGTTATAATAGTTTATTTTATCGCATAGATTATATAAAAAAGATGAAAAATTGAAAGTTCATCAATTTCTTGATTTATCAAGCAAAGTGAACCGCATAGATTAGGTGGTGAACCGACTGGAACCGACGACCTCGAGACATCTATTTGCGAGATAACTTTCTCACATAATTATTTATACAGTCTGTTGAATGACCAATGTAATTTAAAACTCGCCTCACTATATAGTTGGTTAAACTGATATATGTCATCAGCAGGGTTGCCAGGTCTACTGAATTTTCAGTAGATCTACTGATTTGCCTGTTGATCTACTGATCTACTGAAACACTTCATAATCTACTGAAAAAAAATTATGACTCGTATTCATTATTGTAATTACCTATTACTATTAATTTTTAGTTAATCACATACATAGATATCATGCGTGAACGCTTCATAATATTATTATGTTGATAATACTTCAGCTGACAGTATCATGCCACTAGTGAAACATTTTCCAAATTTGGTTTCGGAGGATGAATTCCAAGTGGTTAGGTTAGGTTAGGTTAGGTTAATGAGTAGCGATTACTTCGAAATATAGATTTAAATTTCAACTGTGATGTGATAGTGTAGAAACATTCTGGTCAAATATTGGAAATATGCTTTACAGTGACGGAACTCTGAAGTTTCCATTTTTAAGTAAGTTTATTTTCAATTTGCTAATCTTACCACATTCATCGGCGAATGTAGAAAGAGTTTTCTCTGCGGTAAATCTGGTGAAAACTAACAAAAGAAACAAACTTTCAACATCCAGTATTGTGGGACATCTTCACACAAAAAATTATTTAAAGTCAAGAAAATCAAATTGTACAAATGTTAACTTCACCCAAGATGTATTAAATTTCCATAATAATGATATGTACCAACCAAAAAAGAAGGCAAACACTTTATCTGATTTAGATTGAATTTAATTTCTATATACCTTCCAACAGTTTGTTTTTTTATTTATTTTTGTATTTTAGTTGTTTTTTTTTACTATTTGCTCCTTTTTTTTGTGATATTTGTGTATTTTTTATTAGAATCTACTGAAATCTACTGAATTTTTGAGAAGGTATCCACTGATAGAGTAAAAATCGACCTGGCAACCCTGGTCATCAGTCAGTTCGTTCTGTGAGTAAGTTGTCGAGTAGTACTCTTGTCATGTTCTGTTTCACATAAGTATAATTGTTCAGTTTTATTCTGTTGTAATTAATAAAGTTATATAAATACTGATCCAGTCAATTCAATAATAAAGCCACCCTAACAACACAGTCCATTATGATTTAAAGTGTAGTACTTATAATTATATATGAATATTTAAATCAGGTTAAACTGCATTCATTTCACTTAAAATAGTAATCTTAATTTACTTTTAAAATATATTATATCAATAACCTAAAACCTTGGAACTTCACCTCCTGATCAAAGAAAACAATTTCACGTGAAAGGGCGGTGGAAAAAGAAGAATGAATCTAGGATCCAGTCTTAATAACAATTTTGAAAAATGTAAGTATTAATATGTTGAAGTTTCAATCTAATAAATTTTGTTTTTAGGGAGGAATTTATTAGGAAGTTTGAAACTTCAGCGGTTTATCCACTAGCTCCTGTGGGGACGCGATGGGTCTTTTGGCCTAAAATAATTATAAAAAATATGTGTGCAAGTGTTAGAAGAACAGTTAACAACATCCCACCTAATATGAAATGCGCGTTAAGTGAAAACTGTGAAAAAGTACTCAAATTTCTGAAAGACTCCAATCTCTATTTTAAAATATAGGAACTATTGTATGTTTCTTCATGTAGTCACACTTTGTCCCAGCTCATAACCCTAGAGGTTGATGCGGTAAAATAAAAAAAAAAGGTATATATATATTTTCTTTATCTTCTTTCAAAAAATATTTTATTGATATGTTATAGTATAATATAAAGTTTATATAAATGTAGGACGTATGGTTCTAAAATTTCCATGACGTAATCTCTTAAAATATATGTTATTTTTTTTGTTAAACATTAGATAAAATCACTTTGATGAAAAAATTATTGGAATTCTAAGCAAAATAATTTTAATCTAAAGTCAGTAAAGGTATATTAATATTTTCTTTATCTTTTTTTAAGTAAATTAAGTTTTTTCATATTTTTTTTAAATTATCAAAAAATCTAGTTACACTTAAAATTAAAGCAAAAGATATTATTTTAAAATATTGCTAACTGCTCCTGTGGGGACGCGATGGGTCTTTTGGCCTAAAATAATTATAAAAAATATGTGAAAGTGTCAGTATCTAATTGTTGGTAATTGAGAATTCTTGTAATATATTTTAGGGTGCCCTGTTCTTCCAAGTGCGTAAGAAGGTGAGGGAAAAAAAACTAGGTTATCAATCTTTTAATTTTCAGTGAACAGACTGAATTGTAAGTATCTAGTAAGATTTAAAATACAAAATGAAAATATTCTTTTTCTAGTATATCAATCGATACTGGGATGGTACTCGTTAATGATCCGTAATTCATATTCTTCAAGTTAATCTCAACCTGTTCCTCAACCGGTCTTTAAACGTAAAACTATCTGGGTAAGATTGAAAATATAAAATGAAAAATATTCTTTTTCTAGTATATCATCACATGTGGGGGTAATGATCATCAATGATCCGTAAGTATTAATGAATGTTTTTCAATTTTTTTTTACTAATAAATAATACATTTTCTGTGATATGTGTTTTTTGAGGAAAAGTATAAAATTTATCACTCAAAAGAATTAATATATTTCAATTTTTATATGTTACAGCCCGAGTTAAAACTGGTGAGAAGTATTTTTTTCTTCACAAAGTGGTTTTCTGTAGGCCTATAGGGGATGTATTTTCTGTAGGCCTATAGGGGATGTATTTGCCACTTTAAATATTAAATACAACGCACCATGGTTCTATCTCCTTATATCATTTATTTTATTGTGATATATAAGATGGTGTGGAAATGAACCGTATTATATAAGTTAATAAATTTAAAAAACTATTTGTTATTTTATTTAACTAACCTAATAGATGAAAATGGTTTTTAGATTGTGGATCACCACAAATAGAAAAGATAACGCGTCTTCGCGCTGATATCTTAACCAATAAGTCTTCAAGGTGGTGTGTAGACTAAATCTTTTTATAATCAAGGAAATTTATAAAACAAGAAGATTTAAATTTAAAAAATTTAAACAATGACAGATATAGTGTAACTATTGTTAATGTCCCTTTGAAGGAAAAGCCGCCAAATGGCTTGCATAAAATTCTTTTATAAATTCGAATATTAAGAAATAATGCTTTTCAAATGTAATTCAAATTAATATAGTGGATTAAAATTAACCTGCATAAAATATGTAATACAATTCAAGGTCATCACATTGACATTAGATACACTATACTAATATTTCGCCATAGCTATAGACTATCCCATTGAAATTATATTCATTTGTATATAGTTAATGTATAATAGCCTTGGGTGGGCTTGTTTCCTATACTTTATATACACATCACATTCCATTATATCTATTCATTTCTACAGGGTCGTCCTACTAAAATATGGAGATTCACCAGTGAGTGTTGAATAACTCAGCATTCATTAACCATTTGTATTTTTTATTTAACATATTAAAATACTGTATTACCTTTATATAGATTTATTTAAAAAATATTATTTAGAGTAATTGGTATATACAATATTAATCATAATAATAGTGGAATTTTTTATTCCATAAAAGCTTATAAAGGCATTTCAAACGATACGTCGTTTTAAACATTTTGTTTTTTCATCAACTTTTATATGAAGATTCAAATCAAAACAAAGATACTAATATTACACATGTCATGAAAAAACTAGATGGATAATATCACCTGATTTTTTCTATGTACTTCAATGATACACACTCTGTGAGACGTATCTAATAAAGATACCCTTTTCAACGATATGTCACTTAACTTCATACTCTAATGATATACCATGATGAAAGAATGTTTATCTTGACGTTAATGTCTTTTCAGCGATACGTTAGTTGATTCACTTTCTGAACTATAATTTTGCAGCACTCTGTATATGTTAAAAGAATCGTATACTAGAGGTCAACGATATTCCGCTTAATTATCATGATGTGTTTGTTTAAAATTTTCAATATACCTACTAGACTTAAGTCTATTTTACTTCAAACCAAGCTGATGAATTTTTTTATACTTTATTTTATATAACTAACACTCATGAGTCTGAATAGCCATGTTCGTTAGACGCGAAGGTTGATGGTTCGCGCCCAGACTCCGGTGGAAATTTTTTTAATTTGGGTGGTCCTCTGGGGTCCTAAACAGGAGGGTATTGGAATTTGAGGAATGGGTGATTTGGGGGTCCTCAACATTTGTGGGTGGACCAATATTTGGGTGGTCCTCTGGGGTCCTAAACAGGGGAGGGTATTGGAATTTGGGAATGGGTGATTTGGGGTCTTAACATTTGTGGGTGGACCAATATTTAAGTGGTTGAATTTAGGGGTCCTAAATATTTGGGATAGGTCTATATTCAAGTGGTTGAATTTGGGAATCCTAAATAATGATGATTTTAGGTGGGTGTAAATTTGGATAGTGGATTTGGGGGTCCTAGGTACTTATTGGAATTTATGAATATTAAACAGGTGCCCACTAAGCAAAGTAATATTCATACAATATTTCAGTAACCTGTCAT
>CAJUYI010000223.1:318795-341202 GCA_910591695.1 Galerucella pusilla | reverse complement strand
AACATAGACACGAGTAATATAGGTACGTGACTTCATTCAAAACTATAATAAATTACTTATAGATGGTCTTCCAATAATATAGGTAGAATATAATAAGACTTTGTGCTGAAACATCAACTCGATGTTTACAGTTGACTAGTATTTGTATCAATAGATATTAAATTAAATAGAAAAGTACAAAAGGACTTTTAATCCACCATATGGCGATCCTGACCAAAAGGACCTTAGCAAGATTGGTATATTGAAATGGGGCAATCGGACTCGACACATCAGCAAGTGAAAGAAACAGGAGTGGTGAATTCCAACTTTATTGTTCAAGAAAATGCTATCTCAATTTCTGGAGACGTAAGGATTTTGGTTTATATCCTAGTGATAGTTATTGTCTTGAAATTTTGTGTTTCGCTGTGGAAGACCCATCGAAGGATAATTAAAAGGAATATACGAAGAGACATAGCAAGATCCAGAACAAGTGTTGTGTAGACAGTGAAAAGTGTTGGGGATGGTTATTACCCTGTAAATTACTGCTTCAATGTGGAAGATTCATCGGAGAGTAACCAAAAGGAACATAATGGAGAGCCATAGTGAGATCCAGAACAAGTGTTGTGTACAGTGGAAATATTTTGGGTAAGATTTTATTTTTGTAACCGACATATTATTATTTTATGCTAATTTTTTTTAATATTACATTTATTTATCCACTTAATCATTCACATTGGTTTATTGAGTTATGAAATTTTTGTATTTTGTTTGTCGTCCTTATCGTTTGGCAATTTGGTCTATTTAGTAGTGTCAGTGCAGTAAATGTCTTCCTCATGGGAACAACTAATCATTAAATTAAATATTTTGACGGAAGACATTAGAGGTCAAGCAAAAAGGGCAATTAAAAAGAAAGTTCCAAAAGGGGAAAGTTCTAGGATAGATATACGAAATAATCTTACTAAGTTATTTAATGCTTTTACGCATACGGTAGCACTAGAATGGAATAATTTAGACAATACGCAGAAATCAACTTGTAATGAAAAATTTCAAATAATAAGGGATAAAGTAGTCCAATCATTTCAGGTTTTGAAATATAAAGTGAGAGTACCTATCTCTTGTTTACAATTGATTGACATTAATATTTTGAAGGAAGATAGTGACGAATACGATACATCTGATAGTGACACGACAGACGAAACTAACGACATGCCTCTTACACCCGTAGAATTTTTTAATTTAGCCAGCAAAATCATCCCAACAGAGTATGATGGCTCACCGGAAAAGCTTCAGACAATATTAGACGCATTGGGTCTATTAAAGAGTAATGCTGCCAATGCGGTAGCTTTCGTAAAGACCAGATTAACCGGGAAGGCTCGCACGTTGTTAACGAACGAAACCACGGTTGAACAAATAATTGAAACTCTAAGAAAAGGCATAAAAGGTGAACCTTCTACTTTAATAGTGGCCAAACTGAATGAGTTGAGGCAAAATTTCAAGGATACAGGCAACTTTGCGACAGAAGTTGAACAATTGGCTGAGAAACTTAAAATTTCATATTTAGGAGAAGGAATGCCACCTGAGTTGGCAGAAAAATACACTACAGAGGCAACTGTTAAGACTCTGGAAAATAGTGCGGCAAACGAAAAAACAAAATTAATATTGGCAGCAGGCAGTTTTAGCACGGTGCAAGAAGCACTCACGAAATTTGTTACAGTTGATACACCTCAAACACAAGCTAGTGTTTTATTTTATAGAGGTAATAGACAGTATCAGCATCAATTTAATAGGGGGCGTTACAATTTTAACAGAAAAGTTAACAATTTCAGGCAACCTAATAATGACAGCAATCGGTCCAATAATCAATCAAATAATGGTCATCAAGGTAACTTTAGAAATAATAATCACTTCAGAGGTAATTATCATAACAGAGGGAATAATAATTTCAGACGAGGGAACAGTTATTCTAATAGGGAACCGTATAATGGAGATTTTGGACAAAGAAACATAAGAATGTGTAATACAATGGAGGAGTCGGGAAACTCTCCCGACCCCCAGCAAGAGTTGGGGGCTTAGAAAATAACTTAAAACATGTGTTTACTTTTGACCTATCTCTTTCGAATTTTGTAACTCTTTATACTGACATCATGGACTGTATGTGTACTTTTATTATAGATACAGGGGCAGATATTTCAATATTTAAGAAAAAAGGGAATTTTTTTCCTTCACAAATAATTAATACAAATCGTAATATAACAATCAAAGGAGTCACAGAGGGTGCTGTACAATCTCTAGGCACCATTGACACAAGACTTTTTATAAATAACTATTCAGTACAACATATATTTCATGTGGTTCCTGATAATTTTCCTATTCCCGCTAACGCAATTTTAGGCAGAGATTTCATCTCAAACTTCAAATGTAATTTAGATTACTCTCAATGGTTGTTATCATTAAATGTGGGTAGTGAAAAATTGACAATTCCTATACATAATAGTCCGGATGATGATGTAGTAGTAATACCGTCAAGATGTGAAGTAATAAGATTAATTAGTAAATTCAAAAATTTAAGGCAGGATGTTGTAGTTGAACAACGGGAATTAACTACAGGGATATTTGTTGCTAGGAGTATAGTTTCAAGGGAAAATCCGTATGTAAGAATACTTAATTCAACAAATGAAAGTGTATTAGCTTCAATAAAAAGATTAAAGACAATAGAATTAGATAGATTTCATATATACAATATTAACGAAGAAAAGAATAATAGAAGTCAAGAATTGTTTCAGTCATTAGAACAAAATGTGCCCGATTATGTAAAAACAGATTTTTTCAAATTGTGTGCTGAATTTTCCGATGTATTTGCTTTAAAAAATGATATATTAACGTGTAATAATTTTTATTCTCAGAAAATAGCATTAAACGATAATTCACCAGTTTATATTAAAAATTATAGAACACCTCATGCCCATACGGCAGAAATTAACTCACAGGTGCAGAAAATGATCAAAAATGGTATAATAGAACCATCCACGTCTCCATACAACAGTCCAGTATTGCTAGTGCCTAAAAAGTCTCAAACAGGAGATAAGGCATGGAGACTATGTATAGATTTTAGGCAAATAAATAAGAAAATTACACCCGATAAATTTCCGTTACCATGAATCGACTCTATATTAGATCAACTAGGTAGAGCCAAATGGTTTTCTGTGTTAGATTTAATTTCGGGGTTTCATCAAATTCCGTTGGAAGAAGATTCGAGAGATCTTACGTCATTTAGTACTGAATATGGGTCATACAGGTTTACCAGATTACCTTTTGGATTGAATATAAGTCCAAACAGTTTTCAAAGGATGATGACAATGGCATTTACTGGGTTAACGCCAGAAAAAGCTTTTCTTTACATGGATGACTTAATAGTTATAGGATGCTCAGAAAATCATCACTTGAAAAACCTAAAACACGTATTCTCAACTTGTAGAAAATTCAATTTAAAATTGAACCCACAAAAATGTAAATTTTTCAGAAAAGAAGTCACTTATCTTGGTCATCTTTTATCGGATAAGGGAGTCTTGCCAGACAAATCTAAGTATGATGTTGTGCAACGATACCCGGTGCCGAAAACAGCTGATGAGGTTAAGCGATTCGTAGCGTTTTGTAATTACTATAGAAGGTTTATCCCGCAGTTTGCAGAAATTCGTTTACCTTTAAATTCATTGACGAGAAAGAACGTAAAGTTTAATTGGACAAATGATTGTCAAACTGCATTCGAAAAACTCAAAGATTCATTAGTTAACCCCCCAATTTTGCAGTATCCAGATTTTACTAAACAATTTGTTTTAACAACTGACGCTTCTAATACGGCTTGTTCTGCCATACTTAGTCAAAATTTTAATGGGATAGATTTACCTATAGCATTTGCATCACGGGGCTTTTCAAAAAGTGAATTTAATAAACCAATTATTTTGAAAGAGCTTACAGCCATACATTGGGGTATTAAACATTTCAGATGTTACCTGTATGGAGCGCCTAAATTCTTAGTTAAAACTGACCATAAACCGTTACAGCATTTATTTTCAATGAAAGATCCAACTTCAAAATTAACTAGGATTAGATTAGATTTAGAGGAATACGACTTTGAGATTGAATACATAAAGGGTGCAGACAATGTGGCTGATTCGCTCTCAAGGATATCTATAACTGACCTTAAACAAATCCATCAGAGTAATGAACAAATATTAGCGATTACGAGATCAATGACTAAGCAAAACAACAAAAAAGATAACCTAACACAAGTCAGGGGTAAACATGTAGAAAGTAATGAGAGTAACATTAAAATTCATAAAGCTAGTAATTCCCTAGACATATTAAGATTTCCTATCTTACGTTTTGAGTTAAAGCCGACATCACTGAGGATGGTCGTACGGCATAAAAAGAAAATGCTCATTAATGCACGTATTGATATCGTAAATGACAACTTTGATCTGGGTCAAACGTTGTCTCAGTTAGATGAACTGGCAGTAATCAATAACGTGAATAAAGTGAAATTATTTATTAATGATAAGATATTTTTACGGTGCACCGAAAGTATATTAAAAAGTGTAGGCAATATAGCATTGAAACATTTGCATATAGTAATTTGTGAAGAACCAAAAAAGGTAACAAGCAAGGATGAAATAAATGACTTACTGAAAAAATATCACAATGATCCACTCTTTGGAGGGCATTGTGGACAGAAACGGATACTTAAGAAACTTAAAAACTTGTATAGATGGAAAAAGATGTCAAAAACAGTGGCTGATTTTGTAAAATCATGCCACAAATGTCAAATTAACAAATCCAGAATAACTCATGTAGAGCCATTAGTTATAACTCCTACTCCGCAAGAAGCATTTGACTTAGTGTGTATAGATACAATTGGTCCTTTCTTGAAATCTAATTCTAATAATGTTTACGCAGTGACTATTCAATGTGAACTAACGAAGTTCGTGGTCATGATACCCATTCCTAATAAAGAAGCGAAGACAGTAGCCAACGCAATTTTTGAACAATTCATTTTAATATACGGGCCGATGAAAGAAATCAGAACTGACATGGGGCTGGAATATAAGAACGAATTACTAACAAACATTTCCAAATTATTGAATATAAAACATAATATTTCAACAGCATATCACAGCGAAACTATAGGTGGATGTGAAAGAAATCATAGGGTTTACAATGAATATGTCAGAAGTTACATAAACGAAACACACACAGACTGGGACGTATGGTGTAAATATTATGCTTTTTGTTACAATACAACACCAAGTTCGTATCACAATTATACACCTTTTGAACTTATATATGGGAGACGATGTAATCTTCCAGAGGAATTAGTTAATGGTAACATTGAACCAATTTATAACATTGACGCTTATGAGCAAGAGATAAGGTATAGGTTAAAGACAGCGCATATACGTGCTAAATTATTCCTAGAAAAAAGTAAAGAAATTAGAAAAAAGTCATGGGATTTAAATATTAATCAAAATCACCTCAATAAAGGGGATGAAGTGACCTTAAAAAATGAGAATGCTCATAAATTAGATGCTAGGTATGGTGGACCGTACATCGTACTTGATACAATAGGCCCTAATTGCACTATACAAGCGAGGAATGGCAAACAAAGTACCGTTCACAAAAATAGGTTACAAAAGTACTATCCTAAATAAATTTAACAAAAAAAAGCTGTACATATATGTATAACTAATTGACTTTATATTATCTATTAGTGCTTATGTATAATTCTCATTTATGTAATAGGTTATTGGGTACCCAAATATCAACATATGTTATGTATTTGTATTTATATTGTTTATATTCCTCTCTGTAGTAATAATAACTATTTTTATCTATTTATAGAATATGTAGAATCTATAGAATTTTTAAATGCAAAGATCATCTAAAAATAATAAGTAGTTTAATTGCCTAATTATTTGTTTACCATTTTTTCGAGTCAAGTTCAAGATAGTATCTTATTACGCAATATGATACATTTTGTCAGCAAATAATCACTTACCTACATTAATAGTGTTTGAATTGAGATATCAGCGTTAGTTAGTTAGGAGACGAAATTCCAGGTTTGATCACCCTGTAATTTTGTCTTTCAAAGAGTGGGCATGTAGACACCCTGTAGATCATTGTGCTAATTTCAACAGTTAGTTGACTTAACAATTAAATAGAAATATATTTGGATTATTTAATAAACATAGACACGAGTAATATAGGTACGTGACTTCATTCAAAACTATAATAAATTACTTATAGATGGTCTTCCAATAATATAGGTAGAATATAATAAGACTTTGTGCTGAAACATCAACTCGATGTTTACAGTTGACTAGTATTTGTATCAATAGATATTAAATAAAATAGAAAAGTACAAAAGGACTTTCAATCCACCATACATTTACTGAATAGATGAGGCTTTTACTTGATGTAGATCCATAGTAAGTTATGCATATAGAAACTAAATCCTTCAAATTAAATATTTTAGAAGCCCTAGAGATAAATAAAAACAAATATTCAGATAATCTTCTTAACGACCAGCTTGATATTAACAATTCTCCATTATTAAACCTTTTTACCTAGAAAGATTCCTGTATGATGGTTGTGAATGAGTTTCCAGGTAAACTTGTTAAATTCTTTAGTTAATTCCATATTTAGAAAAATTCTTTTCATTTCCTTGTAAATAGATTATAATTTTATTGTTAAATTTCCGTATAATTTAGTATTAAGGCACTGTATAAATAGAAAGTTTCTCATTATACCTCCAACGTTTGAAAAAGACTGTGTTAGCGAAACGCGTCACTTTATGTTTAATTACAATGTAGATTTTACAAAATAAAATTGTTTGATTTCATGACTTATAACATTTACCTATGAAAATAGGTATCTTGAAAGAAAACACATACACATAATGTTATTAAATTTGAAATTGACACAAACTTACCAACAATTGCTTTAGCCAAGTTTGAAATTCCAAAGTTAAGCTTTCCTTTTCTGCCTAAATATGTAAATTGTACTGCTAACTCGTCTTTTAGTAACGGTGCTAAACATCTCTTCACGAATTCAGTCAGGTTGTTCCCTCCAATTTTTGAAAAATACTTGACCTAAAAAAATATCAATGATACATGGAATTCATATGCTATTTTATTAAATTTTATAACTTAAAGTCTGAAGAGAGAAACTCAATTAAAAAAGAAAATTACCAGGCCAGAATAATTCTCCTGTTCTTCCAGAAACACGTTAAAATTATCAAAAATCTGTATGCTGCCAATTGGCAAAGGAACTCTCTGTTTCTCCTAGCACTGGTGGTTTTAGGCCTTGCAGAGCTGTCCTTTTTGTGAAGTTGACAATTTGTGTTTTCTGAGCGTTGACCGTCTCTCTTGTTTACACCAGTTGTCTACCATATTTTAGAGCTACATATCTGCATTCTTTCAGATATTACTCCAGCAAACTTACCTTTGCCATTTACTAAGATGTACTCTATGTTTTTGTCACACACCTAGGCATGTATCCATAACTCATTTATTAACAAACTGTTTCGCTGCTGTGCCTCATTAAAAAAAAGAATTCTGTTAAAATTCAGGGCACATTTTGCAATTACTCAGCAGAGGGATTTTTTGAAGACGGATGAAAACTTAGCACGTGTATTTGAAAGACTTTATGAAATGATACCTTCGGCACAGTTAACTGCAGCGAGATATTTTGTAAATTTGTAATTTTTTACTATTCCTAACTCTTGGACGTGTGTATAGTTTTGAAGCAAAATAAATCATAAGATTGAATATCAATTTTGTTGATCAAAAGTTGTTAATAACTTTCAGCGTTATTATTCAAGCTTTGAATAGAAAGTAAATTGTGCCTTCGACGAAATAAAAGTTATGCCAAATGTGCGAATATACAGATATCTACTAACTAAATTACATCCTCTCCATTTCCATTTATAGATATAATGTTGTGAGGCCATCGCCATCATATTAAAGCAACAAGTCTATCCATTTTACGCCCTCCATCAACTTGCAAATGACGTCTCTCACTCTCTCATTTCATATCTATCTAACGCACGCGAGACGTCTGGCAGTAACTTTTCAAGGTCTGCAGGGAAAGGCGTGCTGAAATGTTTTGATTATTATTTTCAATGGAAAAATATTGTTTTCTCATATTTTATGTAGATTTTTATAATTATTGTTTGATTGTTCCAATTTCCAAGTAATCGACCAGGTAACTATTTAGAAAACAAATTTAGTTGAGCCTGGAGTTATTTTCAGGTCAGTTTTTCAAAGGAAAAATGTCTTTGAAACCCAGGAATCTAACGGTACATATATGTATATATTTCTGCAAAGATGCTGCAACTTTTCCTCCATAGTTATTGCTGCTCCATTAGTCATATTATCAATCGTTTTTTGGCAGTTGGCTATTTTCCGGTTACATGGAAATATGCATTCAAAACCGTGCTAGAATCAAATAAACTTGAGGCTCTAGTGATCTTTAGTTTAGTACAACTATTGTACCTTACTTCAGGTGTACCTCAATGTTCTGTCCTTCAGCATCTTTTTTTCTCAATTCATATTTCTGAGTAAAAATAGGGGCTAGAGGTCCTGTCCTAATACTGGGATATCAACAATATTTCGAGCGGACCTATTAACAATCGATTTTTGTAATCAGGAGTGCCTTAAATAAATCTGCAGCTCGGCCAGATCAAGGACACTATTGGCTAAAAGAGTGACTCACTTGAGCTGAAACCTGCAGATATCCTGAAATTCCTTCGGAAATAGATCTAAAAGAACTTTCTAAGAATTTCTTCAGGACCTGGACAGTGGCACAATAATGTCTTCCCAGTGTATTGATTTTTGTTTCCGATTGGCCCAAGAAATGATATTATTTCATACTTAATAGCAAGGTAATAAGACAAAATCTTTCAATTTGGAGTATTCTAGCTCGGGATCAAGAGAATTTTGATGTATGTAGTTGTTTCAACAAATTTCAAGTGTAGACTCAGAAGATGCAAACCAGGGGGACTGTAATGAGGATGTTACCAAAACGGCGGTCGGAATCGGAACCTTTTGGGAAAAGACTGTAAAAAAGATGTGGCATGTTATTCACTTGTCTCACAATTCAAGCAGTTCACTTTGAAATAGCTTTTGGTTCTGATACCAGTCCTGCAGTGATGGCTATTGGACATTTCGGTTCGAGAAGAAGACAGCCAATAAATATGATATCCGATAATGGTACCAACTGTGTTAACGCTGGTCATGAGCTCCAAAAATATTTTACAAAACTCCATAATATTGACCAAGCTCTCTTTAAAAGGGATTTCATGGAGGCTCAATTCACCGAGC
This sequence comes from Galerucella pusilla, assembly GCA_910591695.1. NCBI lineage: Eukaryota > Metazoa > Arthropoda > Insecta > Coleoptera > Chrysomelidae > Galerucella > Galerucella pusilla. Next base: position 331,846 of record CAJUYI010000223.1, on the reverse strand, counting down.
ATTCCTATGAGAGAGTTCTCGCTCGATTTCCGAGGTCTTGACACCTAATTATTACCCATTGATGAAACCTGGATCAGAACAAAATTCTGGTTTAATGGGGAATGATATGTTTATCCGAAAGCAGTGAAGAATTGCACGAAGTTTGACCAATGTGTATATAAATGATGGCCAGATTTGGTCTCCTATATACACTTTTATATCCAGCTGATCCAAAACCCTACAATTATATTCTAAGTTCATTGTTTCGTCTTTTTCAAAACAATCATAGGACAAGCAATAGGTAAGTTTTTATTACAAAAATCATAGAAGAAAACGGATTGTGCCATTATGTAAAAGACATTACGTAGTATGAACCCGATATATTTTCGTCTCGCAAATGATGTTTGGAGAATTGTTATAAATATTTGAAACGAAAAAACGAACTTTTTAAGTGAAAGTTAAATCTATAAGCTTCCATAGATCGTAAAAGTTTCACAAATCAGAAAAATGCAGTCCCTGCATCCCAAAGTTTACTGTTTCTATCTCAAAACGTATAATTCTTGTCGAAAACAATATTTGGATACAAGAAGAGGTGCTAACTATTGCAGGTGTACTATATTAGGAAAACATCTGATAAATTGGGAAAGTAGGGCAGTTCCACAGCACCTAGTCCCCTTTGCGCATCCTCCAGGAAGTTTCTCTCAGTACGTCAACCAGTCTATGGTTTGAATAAAGTTCATAACGTTTCCAAAAAGAAATTTCTCCAGCTATGGCTTATGTGAACTAAGACTTGTGTTTACACTGATCTACGAATTGATGATAGAGCCGACCAAGTAGAGTTGATATGCTCTATCGTCTTACCTTCCTATTCACAGCCTTTACGTATGGATGTGTCTGACAGCCCCATTCTGTTTGCACAAATGACAATGTATGGCTAAAACCCGTATTGCAAAACGTAGGTTTTGCTGGATCATCGCCAAGAATATGTCTGCTTTATAATACAGTTATTCCTTGACTAGTTTGACTTGACCTTGACCTTGACCTTGACTTTTGATTCGTCTCACCTTGTGGTGAATATGCTCACGCAAGAGGCTTGTCTATAGACTTGCAAACTGTTGCATTAGCGAGACTCCGGTACAAAAGAGCGATGTACGATATAGCGACTATAAAATCGCAATATTTAAAAACAGCAATAGACAAAATAGCGATAGTAGAAGATAGCGATTTAAAAAAGAGCGATGGGAAGTAAAAACAGTGATTGAAAATATGGAAAGTCTGTCGCAAAAAAATAAGCCTGTTCTATAGGTTTGTTCGTAGAAGGAATTTCCAATCGATTGGAAATTTGTCAAACTCTGACATTCCATTTGTGATTCGTTGTAAATCGATTGGCAATTTTTGTTGTACGAACGGGTGGAGAATTTTGACAATTTGACAGTGGATATCTTTGATAAAAATGAGCGAAAAGTTCATCATCACTTGAAGAAAAGCTGGAAAAAATAAAGGCATTACTCATTCTTTTTTTCTCTTATTTTCTAGCAGACTATCATATCGTTAGAATGTCATAGAATAATAGTATATTCTTCAACGAGAGCAGAATGATGGCTTTTATTCACGCGGATGAAGTTGCCAAAACGAGGGAGCGCAGCGAGTGAGTTTTGGAATCATCCAAGTGAATAATATCCATTCTACACAAGTAAAAGACTATATTTTCTCCATGACTGAAAAGAAAAAGGTAGAACGTGTCGCGGGACACACGGTCGGAACTTTAGTTCCATTTAAGTAAAAATTATGTAATACATCTGACCTTATAGATAAACAATTTGCAAATTCCTTGGTGGTCAAGTAGTGAGCAAACCAGACTCTCACGTGGTAGACCCGGGTTCGGTTCTCCGTGGAGAAGTTTTTTTTTATTGTTAATTTTATTTTCAAATAATTATTCCGCTTGATATTAATAACGACAACAGGTAGACGTTTGAAATATTTAGCAGAATATTATTATTATAGATAATGGTACGGTACCCTTCATGAGGGAGTCCGACTGGCAACATCTACTTATAACAGCATCGTATATTTAAAAAGGGAAACCGTGGCATTATACAAATTGGACATTCAAGAATTGTACGTTTACCACAAAAAAATTAGTGGAAACACAAAATTGAATTGTTAAATTTTCAATTTTAAGTTATATTACAGTTTATAGATATTTTTATTTTCTAGGTTTTTTCTTAAGTGGGTCGTAGAAAAAATATGCTGTTCGAATCGTGTGGATTGTCCATATCGCACTTGAACGATTGAGCATTCCGCCTACGGCGTCGTGCTTCATCTTCGTCCTCGTGCGATATGGCCATCATATCCACACTAGTTGCACAAACTACAATTTCTTTCAAAATATGCCCTTTCACATTTAAAAACTACCTGCCAAATGTCAAATCAATTTATCCATCCATTTTAAAGTTATTGAATTGAAACATTCAAGTTTTCAAAATTTCAACACCCTGTATTTCGAAAAGTAAATGTGCTAGAGCCCTTAATCCTCATATCATTTTGTCCAATTTTAAGAGAGGAATCTACATGCAAACGTTGTAATTACCCTTAACGTTCGAGATGCTTATACCATTTTTTGCGCGATCGTATTGAAATAAATTCCGAATAAAACAATTTAAATTTCTTCGAAATGAACGAGATGTCAAAAGTGACATTTATACTTCTCGATCAGTTTAAAATATATTTTGCATTTTGGTGAAATTGTTTTTATGATATTTATTACTTTTCGACGTCTGAACGGTAAGTGAATCATTTACCGACGTGTTAAACTCAGAAACCAGTAAACACAACCTACCTTCCTGACAACCGATGCTGTAAATAAACAAAAAAGATCAATCGCGCAAAAAAAATTATGGAAATAATAGTAAAAATTTATCCGAACAAATTCAAGTAGATCACCAGCACTGCGAATACCAGCTTTGCATAGAATTTTAATATAGCATCGGTGGTTCAGTGGTAGAATGCTCGCCTTCCAAGCGTGCGTCCCGGGTTCGATTCCCGGCCGAAGCATAATATGAATCGCTGCTTCGTAAACGAGAGAGAGACTCGGGAGAGAGCACACGCACGCAAGCAAGGCACATAACGAAGCAACGTAACAAAACGTTACGTCACGGTCAGATCTTTTGCGTCGCGACCCCCGGTCGCTCAAACATAACCTGACGTAAAGAACTAAAGTTGCAAAAACTTCCAGTGAGGATCGAACCTCGGTCGTCCGCGCCATAGTCATCCACTAGGCTATTGAGCGTATTTATAAAAATGTAAAGAGTGAATATATTTATATATATACGTAACTCATATTTTTAATCGGAACCCTTACATTGAAAAATGAAATTAATTCCAGAAGGCGTACATATTCACTATCACTACTGTTTTCCATGTTTTTCTTTTATATTAGGTATAATTATGATTTTATAATTATTTTGATGTTTCAAACGACGCACTGTCAGAAGCGATTTGCGTTCTTAGGTATTTGACGTTTGAAAGAGACGATTTGATTTATTCATTTTAATTCATTTCAGCAATAATAGAATGTGATGGCTAACGAGAGTGAATTATTTTATTATTTACTGGTGTGGCGAATTTATATCATTATGCAGCTAAATATGTAAAAATAATGTGTGCGTTATTATTTAGTCGTGGAGAAAATATTTTATCTAATTCCGCTGTCAAATGTGACACTTTATGTCACTCCTTGACGTTAGGTAACGTCACATTTTTCATAACCTTCATATACTTATCAGTTATAAAAAGTAGTTATGTAAAAACTTTACGTAACTCTATCAGTTTCAACATAGAGATACCACATGAGTTTCAAGGAATAATTTATTAATTAGGTAGGTAGGTACTGTCAAAACTGACAATTATTTCATTATTTAAACTGACAATTACCAAATTATTTTAATTCAATAGTATTTTAACATTGAGAACAACATTATTCAGGACACAGTTATTTAAAGTCAATTTTCTGGGTGAATACTTCACAGTAACAATACTTCTAACACCATTTGAATCCACTTAAAGATTATCATTTCAATCGAAGATTTTATTAAATATGAAAGCGCGGAATTAGATAAAACGTTGTACGTAAACACGTTATGAAGAGAGCGTACTCGCGTAATTTGAAGAATTTGCTAGCGCTCGTTTTGGCAAATATTACGCTTGTTGAACAATATTGCTCTTTTCATAACTAGTTACATAAATAACTATTATCTCACATTTCACCAGAGATGTGATCTACTATGATTGGACCCTAATAAAATTTGACTACAAAGTTTTGTAGTCTTGACCTTCAAAATATTATTGATTGTCTAGTTGTCATATTTTTTTCGTTGTGTCAGATAGGGACCAAAAACTATTTTATTACTAGTTATTCTTGACAACGGTAGCTGGAACGCTACCGAAACGTCGAAATAAATAACATTATTGTGGTTTGATTCCCAAAAAATAAGAGAAAAAAGTATAAAATTATAAACCCTTCACGTTTCCCTGGAGCACGGCTTCCTCCTCTCTAGGTTCACCTTTCCTAAATGGAGGATGCGTAGTAAACCGGACCAGATAGATGAAAATCATCGGCTGGGTTTTCCGATTTTCAGTTGTTTTTCAGCACTTCAGCAGGTGAAACGTAGACACGAGATGGGACTGCGCCATGATGTGCTAATTGTTGCTTCGACCCTTGTTGCTTTCTCTTTTGGGATTCCCACTTCTTTGGTTGAAGAAATTAAATCCAGTGAATTGAGAAATAATAAAGGTTAGTAGCTTTTAGAATATACAGTATGATAACCGAAATATGTGAAATATTGCAATAAAATAGTTAGATCGGAGCATTTGTTTGAAAATTTTTGTTATTTAGATGTTTTAATTAAAATAATTAACGGAAAATATTTCCAAAATATATACTATGATAACAGTGGATGTGGAATATTGTTAAAAATATTTATCCAAGTATATACCCAACAAATGATCAATATTGTTAAGCATATAGGTAATAATTTTAGAAGCTACTTATTGAAAACATAAATCACCTTTTTAATGAATATAAAACCTTTTTTTGCCGTTGTCTTGATAATACAAAACCAGCATTTTTATATTTAATATCAAACCAACACCTGTTGAACTGCGTTGTATTATACCTACTTGGCGTAGTCGACAGAAAATATTTGTTTTCACCTTTTCGGCTTTCAGTCGATTTTCATTGCTACATACAATGCGGGTTTTGAAACTTTTTACCACCTTATGCTGTAGTTTTTGAAGCCACTCCCTTGAGTAGATGTTAATTCTTATTCATGTATTATTAGGCCAGTCGGCATGGGTCATTTTAGACCAAAAGTACAAGTAATTGGCAATACGGCTGATTTTTTTTTCATAGGTAGTTTGATATAAAAAAAAGTTTACTAGTCTATCGCTCTCCCAAATTAGAGAAAAAAATCAATTTCTCAATATTTCGCGTTGAGAGGAAGGTAGAGAAAAATAAAAAATACCACCGTGTAGAGGAAGTGTTTTGCAATAGAAAAGGTCTCCTGCTTTTTTTTATCCGATCAATGGTTCGTGCAAAAAAAATTCGGTAAACTAAGTATGTGTTTCGCATCCGTGCGACTCTGCTGCACGGCGGAAGACCCAGTTTCTGAATCTAGGAAAAAAATATAAATATTTATTCAGAATTTCTTTTCAATCTTTGGTAAGAGTTGAGGTTGTAAATGATAAATAAAAGGTAATAAATCAATTTTTACGCATTATTATTGGAAAAGATATGAAAACAATTATATATTAATCATCTTCCAAACATTTCCACTATATACATTTTGTTCGTTGAATATTGATCTTTATATTACATGAGTATCAAATTTAATTTTGAAAAAATAAAGAAGATTCCTACCCGAATCTATAAAAATTGCTATTTTCGCTTATAATACAAAAAATCATTGAATCCCAAAATGTATGTGAATTAATCAATTTTGTAATTATATATTCTCAATCTTAGTAGATTTCATCTAAATAAGTTCTCACCATTGAAGCATAATGGGGTGTTGGCTTGTCTTGCTGGAACCAAACATTTTCATTCGGTAAGCTAGGATCTATAGCGTTGGGATATAAGTTTGCCAACCCAGGAATAACTATATTTCTAAGCATATTTAAATATTTTTCAGCTGTCAAATTTCCATCTATAAATATAGGACCAATAATATGGTCGCCTATAATACCGGCCCAAGCTTTCACCTTTTGAGGGTACTGAGTATGTGTCTCACGCATCCAATTAGGATTCTGTGCTGAACCAATATCTACAGTTCTGTCGGTTTACCTCTCCATTCAATGTGAATGTTGATGCGTCAGAAAAAAGAATGGTACCAAGAGCTATCTCATTTCTGTTCAGCTTATTCATCAATCTTTCGCTGTCTTCTGTTAACTCCTGCACAAGAGTTAATTTGTAGGGATGAAGTTTATCTTTATGAAGACATCTTAGAACAGTTGTATAACTAACATTATTTTCATGGGCAATTTGACGTGTACTTGAAGTTGGATTCTCTTCGACACTTAACAAAATATCCACTTTTACATCATCTTCAACGAAGTGTGGTTTTCTTTTCAATGGTTTGACCACAGACATATAAAAATATATGTCTGTGGGTTTGACATGTCCAAGTTCTCTGAATTGTGCATGAATTTTAGACACAATACTTTGTGAAATATTAGGCAATTCGGGATACCTGTGATTAAATAAGTTTGCCACTTTAACTTGACTTCTGCAGTTATCCCCGTACCCGATCATCATTAAAATCTCAATTCGGTGAGTCTCAGTTAAATATTTCATTGTTATGTCGACAAGGAAAGAGTGTTTGACGAAGATTTTACTTTTTTAGTATAAACTGTCAACACATCAACAACTGACAGAATAGAAAACAATCCACATTATTTACCGATTTAAAACAATCTACATTATTTACCGATTTTGTCTAATCATTGGCGTTTTTAGGCAATTTTCAGGTATTTATGATAAAATCCATGGGCGTAGCAGGTTTTGTTTAATATACAAATACGTCTAATAATTAGTTAGTTTAGATTTTTGATAAATCCATATTTAGCTAATTTTAAAAAGTACCAATATTTCAAGTGTAATGAATTATTAATTTTAAAATTTCACCCTGTATAATGTACTTCGCCGCGCTTCAGAAAATAGAGTCACGCGGTTGCGGAATACAATAGTTTACCGAATTTTTTCCGGACAATCCATTGTTTGGACGAAAGAAACGCAGGAAATCTTTTTTGTTGCAAAACACTCCTACACGGTGTTATTTTTTATTCTTCTCCACCTTCCTCCCAGTGCGAAATATTGAAAAATTTCGAAAAAAAAAAAAAGATTTTTGATTTTTTTTCTACTTTGGGAAATCGATAGACTGGTTAATTTTTGGAACTTTAGTTCTTCACGTCAGGTTATGTTTGAGCGACCAGGGGTCGCGGCGCAAGAGATCTGACCGTTAAGCGTTACGTTACGCTACGTTATGTTACGTTGCTTTCGTTATGTGCCTTGCTTGCGTGCTTGTGCCTCCTTAGTCTCTCTCTCGTTTACGAAGCAGCGATTCATATGCTCCGGCCGGGATTCGAACCCGGGCCGCCCGCGTGGAATGCGAGCATTCTACCACTGAGCCACCGGTGCTATATTGAAATTCTATGCAAAGCTGGTATTCGCAGTGCTGGTGATCTACTTGAATTTGTTCGGATAAATTTTTACTATTATTTCCATAATTTTTTTTGCGCGATTAAGAGGTCTAGTACATTTACTTTTCGAAATAGAGGGTGTTGAAATTTGGAAAACTTGAATGTTTTAATTCTATAACTTTAAAATGGATGGATAAATTGATTTGACATTTGGCAGGTTGTTTTTAAATGTAAAAGGGCATATTTTGATAGAAATAGTAGTTTGTGCAACTAGTGTGGATATGATGGCCATATCGCACGAGGACGGAGTTTGGGCACGACGCCGTAGGCGGAGTGCTCTATCGTTCAAGTACGATATGGACAATCCAAACGAGTCGAACAGCATATTTTTTCCACTCAAGAAAAAATCTAGAAAATAAAAATTTCTGTAAACTGTAATATAACTTCAAATTGAAAATTCAACAATTCAATTTCATGTTTCCACTAATTTTTTTGTGGTAAACGTACAGTTCTTGAATGTCCAATTTGTATAATGCTACGGTTTCCCTTTTTAAATATACGATGCTGTTAAAAGTAGATGTTCCAGTCGGACTCCCTCATGAAGGGTACCGTACCATTATCTATAATAATGAATATTCTGCTGAATATTTCAAACGTGTTCCTGTTGTCGTTATTAATATCAAGCAGAATAATTATTTAAAAATAAAATTAACAATAAAAAAAAACTTCTTCACGGGGAATCGAACCCGGGTCTACCGCGTGAAAGTCTGGATTGCTTACTACTCCACCACCGAGGAATATGCAAATTGTTTATTTATAACGTCACATAATGTATCACATAATTTTTGCTTAAAAGGAACTAAAGTTCCTTCCTTGTGTCCCGCGACACGTTCCACCTTTTTTTTATAACAATCTACTTATGAAAAAAAAAATCAGCCGTATTACTTATTACTTGGAATTGTTACCCCTATCGTCTGGCCTATTTGTGATATTCATGCATTCTATGATGAGTAGATATTTTCTGTCATCTATGGCATACTAGCATGACACCACCTGATGACATCCATCCATCTACCTCTCCCTTCACTTTTCAACCCGCAAAGAGGCGACTATAACCAGAAGAATCCGAATTAGCCAAACCGAACTCACACACGGATATCTGATGTCTTCAGGAAATCGTCCCGTTTGCCATAGCTGTAGTGATATAGTGACCTTTGAGTACATACTGAACATAGATACTGACTGACTGCACCAAGTGGTTGGCAGAATCGAAAGATCATTGGACAACAAAGAATCCACCCTGGGTATATTCATGGATATCGAGGGAGCGTTTGATAAAACAACATTTCCAACAATTACCCAACAACTCAACTCCAGGAATGTACCTCTGGTAGTAGGAGAATGGATACTCAAGATGCTCTCTAGTAGAGCAATAAGTATCAATGTAGAAGACATTACAGTAAGAGGACTGGTCATGAAGGGATGTCCACAAGGAGGAGTCTTATCACCCCTTCTGTGGAACAACAATGGATTCTACACAATTGCATACGCAGATGACATAGTTATCTTGCAGACTGGCAAACTTGTGAACACACTGTGCGATAGAGCGCAGGATGGACTTTAAGTAATTGAAAAATGGTGTAAGGAACACTCACTGTCGATCAATCCCAGAAAGACTGAGATGGTCCTTTTCACCAGGAAAATAAGTTTATCGGGTTTGAAACCTCCCGAAATCTTCAAAAGCAAACTAAACTTTTTGGAAGAGGTGAAATACCTTGGTATTACCCTCGACAGGAAACTAACATGGAACTCTCATCTACACAGCAGAGCAAAAAGAGCATATGTGGCATATGAGCAGTGTCGCATGGGGTCTGTCGCCCCGTGTGGTCACCTGGATCTTCACTGCAATAATAAGACCCATGTTAACGTATGGAGCAATTGCATGGGGACCGAAGGTTCTACAAGCAACGGCCATCCAAAAATTACATCAAATACAGCGAATGGCTTGTTTAAACGTCACAGGAGCCATGAGAACAACACCAACCGCAGCAATGGAACTAATTACTGGTCTGACCCCTCTGGACCTACAAGTCAAGGAGGTTGCGTTAATGGCCATGGTACGATTGCGCACGGCTGGTGTAAACCCCGAAGTAGGAATGGGCCAATTGGGGTGCTGATGCTGCAAATGCAATACGCATATATACAGATGGTTCGAAAATGAAAGAAGGCTCAGGCTGTGGAGTTTACTCAAGAGCACTAAGCCTCAAGATTAAGTGGGGAATGGGAAACAACACCAGCGTGGTTCAAACAGAACTGGCTGGTATCTCAATTGCCACAAAAGAACTAACCAGAAGAGGAATTTCTGGCAAACACATAATAATCTGCACTGATAGTAGACAAGCCCTATTAGCCTTGAACAGACAACGTGTTATATCGAGGCTAGTACTAGAGTGCCACCAAGATTTAGCTGACGTCTCGGCAGATAACAACATTATCCTGAGGTGGGTTAAAGGGCACGACAGGAGTAAAGGAAATCGCATTGCTGATTCTTTAGCCAGGGAAGCCGCTGGACTAAAAATTCTAGGACCCAGTGACACCTACGGCCTAACGACTTCGACAATTGCGGAACTAGCCAAACGTTACACCCATGCTCAATCCCTTAAGAGATGGGATGGAATCAAAGGATGCAGTTTTGCCGGGATCACCCTGGGCGACCCTGGGAAGCTGTCGCCGAAGAAATATTTGGCGATGACAACGAAAAACCTACGTTTAACAGTAGGATTTCTGACTGGCCACTGTCAACTGAGGAAACACCTCCATACTATGGGGCTAGTGGACACATCTCTATGCAGGATGTGTGAACAGGAAGATGAAACTGTCAGGCATGTCTTATGCGAGTGTCCGGAGTTATCGTCAATAAGAGAGTGTGTGTTCGGTGCGTCTTGGCCTACACCTGCCGATATAAAGGAGATGTCTCCCAGTGACCTGTCCACCTTCCTGAAAAGGACAGGATGGATAATGACCTAGGAGGACAACTCCTCGGGAGGATGTACAATGGGTCACATGTGGCCTAAGTGCTGTGAGCCTACACACTCACCCTCCCTACTCTACAGATACAGATACTGACTGACTGCAAACAATTTTCCGCTATATATACAATTCGACCCAAAGCCTGACCCACCAAGATCAGAAGGTCTTACAGTTTCTGAAAGCTACTCATCTCTACTATAAAATATAATTTGGGAATAGTAATAATTGTTATTCAACTTGAATAAATATTTGTAACGATTCTTTTCTGTGCCAATGACCAGCGCTGTCGAGGCACTGTAAGCTAAAGTAAAAAATTTAAAAATTTAAGCAAAGTCAGAATAACGTTAAAAATTCGAACGTTATTCCAAAAACTTACGGACACACCTTTGTGATCGGTGTTTTAGCTAAGATGGCGGATTGTCATATTTTGTACTTATATTTCCAATAAAATAAATATAATCACAATTGCAATCTGAAAATTAGTGATTGCTTTGGAATCCTTGCAATCTCTACAATAATTTCAAATATAATATAATATCATATAGGTATACAATATCTGATAAGGTCGAGGTTGATTAGCAATCCAAAGCAAACATTATAAAATATATATATATATATATCTCAATATTTGATAGAAAAACTCATGCATTATATCCAATCACTATTAATTACAACGAAAATCCATTATCTGTGAATAAACAAATATATTGATCCCCATAAGTTTTTAATTCATGTTTACGTGTTATAAAACTCTAGTGGTCGATTTAATCCCACCAAATGTTATATTTATAGGTTTTGATCGATTGCAGCAGCAAAATTAATGTGTTTAGAAAAGCACCACTTATTAATAAAAAACAATATTCATCCTATTCTCAATGCTCGTTACTAAACTATTGGATATATGCCAAAAAACTTGATTAGCTTGGTTTTTGCAAAAACTTGGCGATGATCGAGAAAAACGTACGCTCAACCGTTGGATTTCCCCGTTCCAATCGTGCCTCAGGAAACTCGTGAAAAATGACACGTTTTTGACACTTGTTACTTAATACTAATCCCAATACAAAATTGTGTTCAGCTGTGGGAAATAATGAAAGGCACATGTAATGAAATTCGAGATGATTCCTGATTTTGGACAATCCTTACAGAAACAGTTAGATTTATGGCTGGTAACAAATTGTCACGTAGAAAATACGGGGTGTCAGTTTGAAAACGAACGGCATTCAATATTACCTAAACTAATGACAGTTTCAAAATTTGGCGGATCCAATCCACTTACAATAACTGTTGAGGCGTTTTTTGTCGTATTACTTTCAGCCTCCTGATCTCCAAGGCACCTACCCCTAAGATTTCAAATGGCAGTCCCTATTTTTCCAGAAGAAATCTTTGAGTTTCTCATGTAATTCTTGGATACATTTTTTTTTTCAAAATTGAAGTACATGGCCTCACGAATGTGTGAAATCTATTTAATTTTCAAATTGAAGTTATGCAAATTTCACATTTATAATTACTTTATAAATTGTTCAAAATGGGTTAGGTCAGTTTTCTATACAAAAGTACAGTTGGTATGTTAACTCGCAACCCTTTTGAAGAGTCTCGAGTGAAATATCCCAACATTCATGTACAATCCTTCATTGCAGCTGTTCAATTAAATCTGGCTGTGTTTTGAATACAACGGATTCCAAGTGATCCCCATAATTTGTGGGCCAATGTGATTTCTTACGGGTAAAGAAATATGTGATTTGTAGCAAGTAATTTTTTTTCTGGTAACAATAAATGTACATTGTACTGAAATACTTATTTTTTCGGTATAAAGTAATTCTTATTTGAGGCTAATAATCTATGGGCTTATTTAAAAAATATAAATTTCTGTCAAAACTCTCAAATTACTTACTATGAATATTTAATTTGTTGTTTTAAAGTGCCGTAGAGGTTTTTTTCTGGATAATGAAAACAATCTTTACCCAAATAGCATTGTTATATTTTATAACATAATATATATTGTGCTTCGTAAACTTTTATAGTTTATGAAAAACAACTGTATGAAGGTGTGCATACAGAAGAACAAATTTTTTTACATTAAAGAAATTGCACTCGAATAAATAATTTTTTGTATCAAAATGTCTCAATATTTCCACGTTAATATGGCTTCTTAATAATAAATAAGCAATGTTAGTTTTAAACAAAGAGGGGTCAAACAAATCAGTTTATCTATCTATAAATAACTCTTCTCTCGGTGCATGGGAAGAAATCAATCAGAGTCAGATCTGGTGACCTAGGTGGCTCAATGGGTCCTCTCCTACCAACCCACTGCTCCGGATAATGGTTATTCAACTACTCTCTTGCTAGG
>CAJUYI010000223.1:236526-308795 GCA_910591695.1 Galerucella pusilla | reverse complement strand
CAACCAGGTGCGGCATAAGAATATCCATTCCCCATTGAAGTAGGCTGTTCTTATTCCGTCAGGTCATGGTGACTTGAAGGGGGAAAAGCCCGATATGGCCCACTTTATCTTGTCCTCATCAATTACTGCACTAGCAGATTGCCAGTCGTATTGTGAGGGTGTTGTTGGTACTTCCGTCCAGTTTGACGTTCCAGGAAAGACAGAACCTGGGAAGTGAGTTTTCATAAGAATCTTAGCGCTCTCTTGGAGGTTGGCGGCCTTCTCGCCATTTTCCCTTTTCAGGATGCCGATACTCTTATGGTGGTTGTTTGAGAGTACCTTCTGTAGCCTAGAAATTTGTGGGAAGTATTCGACTGCCTCACAATAGGCTCCCCACGCTTCTCTTTGCTTTTGTCTGCAGACTTTTTTGAACTCTTTGAGGTTGGCTTTATATATTCCCCAGTCCTCTTTGAGTTTTGTTCGTTTTGCCTTGTTAAAGGTCGTTCTTGCTGTCTTTGTGAGGTGCTCTAGTTCAGAGCACCATCCTCATCGGACAGGATTTCTTATAGGCAATGTCTATTTTGTTTTGGATAGATACTGTGTACCTTTCCAGTTCCTTATTATTGCTAGTAGTCAGAACCTCTGTTGAATTTAATTTAATTTATTTTAATTCAATTTAATTGTCCTGAATGGGCCCATTCCGTCATTGTTTGTAACTTCATAAAAATGGTTATGATGACGTGAAAACGCTTAAAATATTCATATCAATAAAATTATATAAGGGAGAAATAAAGCTGTACACTATAAAATAAACTGACGTCAGAGCCTGTTGAATATACTGCACGTAACTGCAAGTAACAAAATAGAAAAACTCACTTTCTGGTGATGTGATTTCCACTTTGTTTGATGGAATAATAGACGATATTACATGACGATGTTATTATGTAACAAGTAACAAGGCTTAGCTAAATATGATTTAGGTGTAGAATGACGCATTTCAATCGATTTACTTGTTCGTTGTTAGCAACGTATTTTCATCATTTGATAAGCTGGAACTTCCTAAAGCAGACTCATCAAACTGCATTGGTGGCGTCGATATAGGAATTTGACCAAATTCTTTTTATTTAGCAGCGCATAGTTATAGCTATAGTTATAGCTATGTAAGATAAAAAGGCTAAAACTAAGAAATTAAAATTAGAACAAATTTAAACAAACATATCATATTACACTGTGATTGTTGACTCCGAGAATAAATAATCCTTTAATGCCCTTTTAAAAGAATTTACAGATGAACTTTTTTTAATATATTCTGGTAAATTATTGAAAGAATTAATACCTTTATGAAAAACAGAGTTATAGGTACTACTTCCTCTACACATTTCAATTTTCAAATTTTCCTTATTTCTTGTGTGATAGCTATGTACATCAAGATTAATACAGAACTTATCCTGCAGATACACTGGTGCAAGTCCAATTTTAACTTTAAAAATAAAAATTAATGTGGAATGTGTGCTCATTAATGCTTTCCCCATAGTAGTTTTTTAGAGTTCCTACAGTAGATCTGACAGGTTTAATTAAGAAATGTGTATGTTTGAGGTACATTTCGCTTGCTTGCTACTTCTACCTACTTGAATATAATTGTCATTTATTTCCTTACCTTCAAAGATATCTCACAATTCTTGTAATCGCCATGAGTTTAACAATTCATTCATTCTATTATTAAACTTATTTTTGTCCATAGGACTTCAACCACACACTTCACAAAAACAAAATAATTAGTAAAATTGCAAAAACTGATCTAATTTCACATACAGACTGACGCCAAAGGTATATAGGTGGTGACTGTTACTGAATAATAGGGAAGGTTGGGGTGAGAATTCCTTGCTTCAATTGCCACATAATTTGAGAGCTAATGTGATTTCTCACGGGTGAAGAAATATGAGATTCGTAGCAAATAAGTTTTTTTTCTCGTAACAATAAATGTACAAATATACTGAAATACTTATTTTTTCGGTATAAAGTAGAATTTGACCAATTTTTTTTTATTTAGCAGCGCCTGTGAAACAATCAGTCAGTTTGATTTAGGTACTATTGGTCAATTTTGACAGTATTAACATCAATAGTTTGGTTCTTGGTTCTCGTGTTTTTTAGTTTGTGGGTTTTCGCTTTCGCTTAAAAATATATTGAACAGACATCCTTAGATAATTTTTCTAGCTATGTGGAACTTCACTTCGGAGTTAATTTCGAATCATTGAATTATTATTTATCTTGTATCGACGAAAAATCCAAGATTTGGCATTACAATTGGCTAATCTGTATAAAAAATGCATATTAGTCATTCCAGCAACGATAAATGCAGGCACCGTTGTTAACTGAATAAAAAATAAATCAGAGCTGGTGCTGCAACGACAATTGGAATTTCTTGCTTGTAATTGAGTTGAATTTTTGGCTTGAGTCAACACCCTGTATCTCATCAACGACAAAATTTTCGACACTCGTCATAGTTACTTTTCGTCTTAAATTGGAATGATAAATCTACTACATCTACATTAATATTTCAAACTACGCTGTAAACATCCTGAAAGTCTACATTAAGATCCATGATCTAGTTGAATTTTTTTCAAATCTTATTGTATGGTTATAGCTATGTAAGATAAAAAGGCTAAGACGTGGTTCATAGCTTGTCTCATGAATATGCTGCTTTTTCTTCAAAGCTGTTAAAAACATTATTTGCAGTACTGTACTACCGCCCCAGAGATTCTATTTATTTGAGGTGACATAATATACTTTTCAATTTCTAGTTCTAATCAGGTCAGCACATTATAAGTTTCCAACTATTGTTGTGAAACTTTCTGCTGTTAAAGTCATTGGACGATTAGTTTCACTATTTTCAGAACTTTAGTTCTTTACGTTAGGCTGGAGCGACCGGGGGTCGCGGTGCAAAAGATCTGACCGTTGATTATTGCTTGAAAGGAACTAAAGTTCTTACCGTGTGTCCCGCGACACGTTCTTCAATTTTGTCCACTCCAAATTAGATTTCTATAGAAACAGTCCAGAACAAGTTTATTTTATATTGTAAAAGAAAATTTTATCCCGATGTGGATAGGCAACGTATTCGTTTTAATTTAAAGATAATTCCACCAGAGCATGGTAGGCAAATTGCGGATGTACTGTTTATTCACAAAATCCTCAATAACAATATATCTATATGGAAAATAATATCATACATCACATACACCAAACAAGGGTTATTTCAGTATGAAATTTTAAAAATAAAAACTATTTAAAAGGGAAATTTCTCTTATCAATAAACAAAAATAAATCAAACTAGAGAAGACAGTTTGTAACTTTAAAAAAATAAACTAAAATTTGAATTAAACTTAACAAAATAAAAATAAACAAGTCACCTGAAATATATTTGAACTTTAAACCGAACTTTAAACAGGAATCTTGATAACTTCTTTCTAATTTATTAAAATCCTTTTCACATAATTTCAAAGTCTTCAAAAGCTTTATAAAAGTTTGTTGACTAAAATTTATATAAAAAGAAAGAACCTGAAAAAAAAATTTATTAGTTAGGTTATAAAATCTGACATAAAAATAGAAAGAGTATATTTATGAACATAGTTAACTAAGAGTGAACTTAGATTTGTCAACTCGAACGGAAGAAAAGACCTTAGTAACAGAAATGAAAACAAATGTCAAATAATTTTTAAAATTTTGGAATTAAACAATAAAAACTAAAAAGAAGTATTTAAAGATATTAATAATAAACGTTCATATTAAAAAAGTAACATGAAATTAAACATTCAAGTCAAGTAATGAAAATTAAAAATTATCAAATGAATTTGATTGGTCAGTTGATATAAAAAAAAACTTAAAACTAAGAGACACATGGTTGTTGGAAACTGAAAATTCTCCAAGCTGACGACGGAATCTAAGCGGAGCAATCCAAATCAAGGACTGACCGGCCCAGAGCGGTCTGAAACATAAAAGGAAGTAACTATTAGAATTTCAAAACGTAGAAGAAAAAAGGTATTTGGTAAACTATAATTTGAATCATCAACTTACATGTGTGTGGTGATAATAAAAATCTGATATTTATATCTCATTATTGAGGTAGTAGAGTCGTCCATTTTGATGAAAACAGATGTTCCCAACCAGTAGCATAAAAATAATTTGTATAGGTACTGTCCCTTTTACATATTGTATGCAAGAGGAGTTGCATAACTTGTGCATGAACTAGATGTTAATTTTCATTAGTATGAACGTTCAGGAGTGAAAGACCATTTAGGTAAGAGTTTTGAAAAAAATTTGTCTTTGCATATTTTTGGAACGAAGTTCCTTATCGCGCGTTGTGAAAGGAGGCTAGACGGATAAAATTCTTACCAAAAGTTGTCACGACACTTTTTGATATAGGAAGCTATTGTAAGCTGTGCGGCATTCATTCATTCATTCAAACGTTTGGGTTGTGCTCAACAGCCCGGGCACTTGACAGCTGTGCGGCGTCGCGTGTTTCTCTGTCTGCATCTTTCTCTCTTATAGAAAGCAAATAAATTGAAAAAAATTTCACCATAGTCCGGGCGCGAACCATCAACCTACGCGTCTATATCAAGGCATTCAACATATGCTGCCATGAGCTCTCATGTGTATTAGATGCGAAGAAAGGTATTACATGCTGCAATGTGCGATTATATACAGATAATAATAATAAATGCTTTTGTATTTTTAGCAAGTACGCACTATAACCTCTCTTTATTATTGTGCTAACCAAGTCATACGCATTATAATCTCCACATTTTGTGTGTTTATTTTCAAAAAGGAAATTCACCGTTCTTAAACACTTAAATCGATACATGTTTTGATATACAAATCGAATTACGTCGCTGATTTTTTGACCTGAATGAATATTTAACAAATAATGTCGCAGACGATGAGTAATTATTTTTATTTCCACGTCGTCGCACCAAACTGAAGATAAATAGATTTGACTTTTTAACTTGCAGCCTCACGACCTCATGAATAATTCAATTAAATAACTGGAGATATAAAAAATGGAAAAATTTTGTAATAATATAAAATAGAAAAAAAGAACAGACTTGAACTAGTGAACGGTTTTCAGTCAAATTGATATTTCAAATAAAGCTTAGCTCTGCAAATTGAACAGTCTAATAAATATATACAGTGTGGATCAGCCAAATGGAATACATACGATAACGTATGGGTGAAACGATTGGAAACGTCGATTTGTACCTTTGAATGAGCTTTAAAAAAATAATCACATAGGGTGTGTCATGTGACACTGATCAATACCAACTTTCTAATTTTAAATGCATTCTAAGTGCTACTTTGGAATAGAAATGTTTTCTAACGTTACTTAACATCTCAGGCGTAACTGGTCTAATTGCTAAAGTGATTCGTCTTTTTAGTTGAGGGGTTTGATACAATAGTTTGATACAATACTTTTGATATATCCCCACAAAAAGTAATCTAATGCCGTTAGATTAGGAGATCGTGCTGGCTTCTATCTATCCGCGCCTCCCTACACCGATTTGGGAAAATTTGGTTCCGGTACTGCCGAACATTGATTTGGTAATGAGGCGGTGCTTTATCTTGCTGAAACCATATTGTATTGTCAGGAACCTGTGGGTTTGCTGAATCAGGCTATAAGTTTGTCAAAATTGGCAGAGCATTATTTTGAAGCAGCTCCAAATATTTATATCTATTCAAGTTGCCATCAATGAAAAAGGGACCCATGATATGATTTCCAACAATTCCCGCCAAAACATGAACTTTTTTAGGATATTGCGTTTGTTTTTCTCTCATCCAGTGAGGATTCTCATTAGACCAATACCGGTAATTTTGACGATTAACATGACCGTGTGAAAAATGTGCTCTCATCAGAAAACACATCTTCTAATTGGATTACATTGCTATAGCATTGCCATCATTTGATCACAAAAATACGTTCTCCTATCGAAATCATCTTCTATGAGCTCCTAAGCTGGCATCATTTCATAGGGATGGATTTTACTTTTCTTTAATATTCGAAAAATTGATGTGTGGCTAACCTTGAACAGAATTATGTGGGTTTTCTTGAAATTCAAGCATAATATCCAATTTCGTATCACTAACTGCATTGGCAGCTAATTTTTATATCTGTTCTGCATGCCCAAGCTCGCGAAACAGCTTTTCTATTTTGCTAATTGTTCCTTGGGATACGGACGGCAAATCCGGAAATTTTTCGAAATATATGTGAGACATTTCCATTTGTGTCCGTGTGTTATCTCCATAACCAATCATTTGTAGAATGGTTATTTTGTTTATTTATGTTAAATGAATCATTTTTCCGATATTATTACGTACAGTTAACGAAATTCAATGGACAATAGCACTGACACTGATCACTATTGTCCCCTTGACAAATTCACCTTGCCCGAAAAACTACATTCAGAAAATTTCGTACTCTTGCTGAAATATTAAATCTTGACGAAATTCATGGGAGTGGTTTGCAATAATATCAATAATTCCTGCCTCTGCCTTCCTTTGTCTTCAGCATATTTTTACCACAAACATTGATTTTTTGCGATAATTTTGTGTGGCCTTACCGAAGTAATCTGGGATTTTCACCAGGCCAGTAGCTATCTGATATATCTATCGAAGATAGGTACAAATGTCCATTTAAAAAAATATTCGGTTCGTCTTTCCACTTTGTAGGGATGGAACCAATTTTTATTCAAACCTTTTAAAACTGTATTCTGATCTACTTCACCACAATTTTAAGCTACAATTTTTTGTTTGCGATGACCAATTATATGGTGACGGAATTACATATAGATACTACGCGGATAAAGGCAACAAGCTTGCTCGGATTCCATCAGCATCTAAGAGAGAGATAGAAAGTCGGAGGATTAGGCTGACTTTCCCTAATTTTTCCATTTGAAGAATCTTTTATAACCAATTCATTGTCATTTTTGAAACATTGCACGACAACTTAACTCTTCCTGTTTCTATCTGAATAACAGAGTCAGGGGTATTAAATGCAACTAAGAGGACTTGTTTTAAAAAATTTATTCGCACTCTCTCTAGTGCATCTAAATATCGAGGAGCCCACTATCAGTTATTTCGAAATAATATAGGTATCTTAAATACAAAAAAGTTAACTTCATCAATCGATTCATACCTTTTTTCATGTCTTATTTGTAGATTTCAGTCACGTCTCAAAAGAGAAGTTGAACTTTCTCCAGAGGAAGTCCTAACTCTCCTATCCATATACGAAAATAGTCGTCAACATCAAGTTCCTCAAAGCGAAAATTACCGTTACCCTTGGACTAGGTTTGAACCAACCATAGACTCTGATGATTCGCAAGACCAAGAAGATGAAAGCTGGTTAAATACACCCGTTTATCCTCATGCTTCCACTTATGATAAGGATATGGGTCCCAAGTACGTATATGACAATAGTCCCCAAGATATGGAGGTCAAGGATAGATGGAGAGGATTTGGAGTGGATGGAAGGAGCAAACGGTTTATGGTGAGTAGCATGTACCTACCTTTGAATTCTGTGTCTGAAGGTGGTATATTATTTGTTGTGTTTAATGCCGTTTTTTTCCAGTAGTACTTTTTTCATAAACTTGTACCATTATAAATGGTTGTCAAACGGGCGATATGCATCACATGGCACCGAAAAAAGAGATCTGGTTATTGGAGAGATCTAGTAGTCGTTAAAACTATAACCATGTAGCAACAAATGAATGTTTAAGTCAAAGTAAGACTGTACTACTAGCTTTGGCAGATATCCTAACCAGACCCTGCCGTTAAGGCAACACAAAAAGGTTAAACTATTGAAGAAAAAAAGTGTAGATTCTGTGGAATGGAAAAAGAAACATCCCTTCACACACTTGCGGAATCATAACAATACAGATTCCTATGGTACAGTCCTACTTGATAAAAGAGGGACACTTATCTGAACGGATATCCTGAAATTTCGTCGTGAAAAAGGACTAAAGGAACCACACCAGTCTCTGAGACTATCATCAGGAACTAAGTGGAAGAATGTATAGTCAAACGCGCTCTTATCGTGCGGTTCCAAAGGTCACTAACCATCTGTATCAAATCAGGAAACACAGAGGTTACTAAAATGTGAGATCACACTGTTTGACGAATTTCCATTTTTTCTTCCATTCTCGAAATAATCTAAAGGATTGAGTACCATTTTTTTGCTTGAAGATGCAAAAAACCGAAAAATTGCTTCTTATTATTCATATTGTCACTTTGAATTGTCAAAGTCACAAAACTTATAATATTTAAAAGAAAAAGCAATTTTAAGGCGCCACTAATTTTCTTTCCTAGAAGGAGATTAGAAACAAAATCAAATCTAAGGGTTAGCTAACTTTTAATCTGTTAATTCACAAAAAAAAGGACTTAATGTTTCTGTAGAGTAAATAAAACTATCAGCACTAAAAACACAAGAGCTTTTTTTTATCGGATAAATTTCTCTTTGCAACGAAACAGTTTTGCCAATCACTAATTTTATCTAATGTCAGTTTTTCGAGCAAATTTAGTTTAGTTTAGAGAAATTTATCTGATAAAAGACAAGCTCGAGTGTTTTTTGACAAGATAAATTAACGACAGAATATTGAAATTATAAGTAACCAAACTTGCGACTCATTGTCATTGTGTAAAAGTGACGTCCGCTTACTAGATATTGAGGAAGAGAAGTTTTTATCCGATAAAAAAGGATGCACCTTTTTTATCGATATCAAAGTGACAATAACATTTCCAGGTATATGACATTTTAACATTGGAGTTAATTTATCGAAGTAAAAAAAAATGTATATAATTTCTATAGTGAAATTACAATAAAAAAGGGTTGGTAAACAATTAAAAAAATACTAAGCACACTAAAACTTATGTTTGTGAAGATGAAGTCTAGATGAAGTTGTACTTCGGGGAACGTTTGTCATACAAAGGACTGATGTACTCCTATGGACTGTTTTATTCCAAGGAACAGAACTAATGGCAGGTACTTCAGGGAATGTTGTAGTACAGGAGACTGTTTTACTCAGGAAACAGTGTGCAGGAAACTGTATTACTCAGGAAACCTCATATGTCCAAAAAACTTGTATCTCGGGAATTTCTAGGGACTGTTGTAGTCCAAGCGACTATTTCTCCACCAGAAACTGTTATATGTACTCAAAGAATTGTATATGATGCATATGATTATACTAGTATGTAGTATTTTATAATTTTCAACTGAAAGTTTCCGAGCTATGCATCCTTTTTTGTTTTTTTGCATCAATTTGTGCTCGGTATTTCAGGCATCTCTCACAGATTTGAATTTAATTTCTTTGACAGGCTGAAACTTCCTATCATCGGTCTTAAAAATAAAATTCTTGTATGAATTTGGTCTTTCTGTTAAGCATAGTTTTAATTCCTGTTTTCAGATTCTTGTTTCTTAATTTTAATATTAAATAAATGCACATAGTCCAGTAACACCAGGAACACCTGAAAATATCGAAAGCTCCTGAGAAGTCCCTGAAGACTTCACTTTGGGCTCAACTTGTAGGTCACGGAAGTTGTTTTTGAACAAGAAAAAACTTAACGCGATTGAGCGTACGGAAATGGAAAACGGGTTTCTCACTAATATCTGGCTAAATATGCGGAATAGAGAATTTCTCTCTCAAAAAAAATTAATATCGTCTAATTATCTACAAAAATGGTCCCTATCATTTTTTTCGAAAACTCGATAGTTATCGAGATAATGAGACCAAAAAGTCTCCTCATTTCAGCTACTACTCTGCCTGTAGGAATTCTGCTGTCTATGCAATAATTTGTAAGCGGGCCGACGAATTGTTACACAACTCGGCAAAAAATTGACATTTCCGGATGATTCAAAGTTCATCGCAATGGGAAGACCCGTACCTATCATTCCATGTGACTTGCAGCTCGTCCGTACTTGACAAAAATATTTAAAAAAGCGGTCAAAGTTTTTTTCCACAAGATTTTGAGACTGTTTCATTAATTTGTTCATATTTAAAAAAAATAGTCTTTTACTCTAATTTTTGTTATAATGGTACCTTAGGAGGTCTTGAATGATCTCCGTGAACTCAATCTGGTTAAGATTTTTCTCGTTTAAAAACACCTGCCGTGACCTACAAATTGAGCCCAAAGTGAAGTCTTCAGGGACTTTGCTTACATATAATCCACCAAAACATTTGCTTGGTTCTTTTGGTGGTTTCCTGACTTAATTATCTGGTCTTTCGTTTCAGGTAGCAAAACGGAGAACCCTTGATCCAACAAGAGAACTGAGATATATTAACGGTCCAAATAAAAATGACTTTTACACTTTATCTCAACTTTTGAGTAACCAGAAACATCCCGATGCTCCAGTATACCGTCGGCTAGTTGTGTAAAATGGAAGAAACTTGCATCATATCAAAAATCAAAATTTTTGGTAACATCCTATTAGAATTATTACGATTATTGTTGTAGAGTGAACTTATATTTATTATAATAGTAATTGGAGCAACATCTCGAATATTGGAAATATATGATTTATTATCTAGCTATTTATGGAGTAACATGTAATTCTCTTCATGGAGAGGATTTATTGATAACGAGTGAAAAACTACTCTTCTTTTTGCAATACTTCAGGTTTTAATTTTCTTCAATGTGTTGTTATATTATATTTACCATAACTTTTCTCTACCATTTTATATTAGGAATTATAAATTATTTGATTTATAAACAATTTTACCTACGACCAACCCCTGTAAGCAGTCAATAATACACAGTCGGTAATCAATGTTAGGTGTCTGTAGCGCACAGCTGTGAAGTACATCACACGGCTTTCCTAGCAAATGTCAATGGACGTCGCCATTTTCTTCAAGCCTTACTATGTACATATTAGAGTTTGAGTTTCATAGCTGCGTTCGTTATTTGCATCGCATAGGCGACGGATTCTTGGTCACGTGATCACAGATTAATCTGAGCAAATAGGGCATGTCCACGACAGTTGACAGTTGACAATACCCCGGTGGTGAGACAATGAACAATAAACACGATCAATAATTATCAAACAACAAACAACTATTAACCTATATTAAATATGCAAGTTCAACAATTAGAAAACATTTAAGTAAAACCAACTAAACTCAAACACGATCTATTATTATAAATCAACATAACCTCACTTTTAAGTACCACGTACTCTGAACGATTTGTTTATTGTTTTACCACCAGGCAGTTGTTAAAATAGTTAGTCTATTGCTATTAGCGAACAGCCCGACCAATCATACATATAAACAAACTTCTAACCTATTTGCCGGTGTCTTTCATTTAAGGACTATGATTTTTTCGCATGTTTTTTCCTTCTTTTAGTGTTTTATATTCTATTTTCCATTATTTACGACTATGTCTAATGGGAGGAATGATTACAACATAACCTCATAACATGACAGATAAACAGCCTTTTTCACTTCATTGCTTTTACCTTACGTTTAGCACCACAATAGGTATACGAATATGAATCATGATATGAACATTGCAAGCTTTTCAAAATTAAAAACCCTACTTACCTCACTTAAAAAAAATTTGACGGATTTGAGCCCAACAATCCCAAAATTTTAACAATCGAGAACATCAACAATTTCCTAGAAAATCATGCGATAAATATTTGTTTATTATGATGAAATATATTGTGCTCAATGCACCATATAGATATATGTGCATTTTTCCTGCCTATTGTTGTTCAAGTTTGATAATAATATATTATTGTACAAGTAGGTCGTAGGTAAAATATAGTACCTAGCCCGCGGCTTC
The DNA here is from genome assembly GCA_910591695.1 of Galerucella pusilla. Lineage (NCBI taxonomy): Eukaryota > Metazoa > Arthropoda > Insecta > Coleoptera > Chrysomelidae > Galerucella > Galerucella pusilla. The sequence continues at coordinate 296,993 of CAJUYI010000223.1, read as the reverse complement.
GTGTGTAAAATGCTACTTATAACACACGTTACGTAATATACTATTATTGCTATCTACCCATCATTTCTTTTTCCAAAGGTATTCCTAATACTCCAGATTTTACTCCATTACTGTGTGTTGGATTAGTGTATATTTTCTGAAATAAATTATATATATATAAATGACAGTCAGTATAATATATTACGTGTGCGATATAATTAAATAATGTACTCTGAATGTTGTGAATACTTCATTAAAATAAATTGTGCAACATTTTCATTATCAATTATTTATTAGTTCTAGTAGGAATGCTCACAGGGCACTGTAGGCAAAGGAAACATATGCACACAATTGGACTAGCAGAAGACAGCCTATGCAGGTTCTGCCAGGAAGAAGAAGAAACCGCGGAGCACGTACTTTGTGAGTGTGAAGGCCTAGCAAGGTTGCGGTTTCACTTATTCGGGGAAGAAAAACCGAAGGCAGAGAGCTACGCAAAGGAGGCGGTAACCAGGCTATTAAGTCTAATAAAAAGAATAAAGCTGGATATCGAGCTCTAATATAGGGAGGACCACAATAGATCTGCAAAGGTCGCAGTGGGATAGGACAAAGAGCCACTCCAATTTTAATCTAATCTAATCTAGTATTGCTATTCTCATATCATAGTTCCAAAACATTCTCGGTACCTACAACTCACACAGACAGCAAGTACAAACGTGTAAGGACACTGAATTTTATGGGATTCGACAAAAATAATATTGAAAGAGCCCAATAATAAAAGAAGAAAAATCAAATTGGAAATAGCAGCTCGAGCCTTGGGGGCTCTCGTGACTATTACCTGGCAACAAGTTTTCAAAGAATCTGTCAAATTATTTTCAATTTATTCTCACTCTCTTGTTATATTATTACTAAAAATATCTTCATTTTGTATGCATTATCGCCTTGGGCGGGCTTTTTTCCTATATTTTGTATACACACGCATTCCATTATATCTATTGCATTTTTATATGGTGGTTATACCAAAATATGAGGATTCCCCAAATACTGAGCGTTAAATAACTTAGAATGAACATTGCATATCTACTAAACACATGTTTCAATTCCTAATCCAGTGGTTTAGGTCCATTTGGAAGAATATGTCACCTTTTCCCTCCAATTTTTTACACTACTGGCATTGGAAGCAATTTTCATTGAATTTTCTATTCCTCAATGGTTCTCACAAGAAAAACGAATTACCTTTACACTGAAAAAATTGTAGTTTTTAAGATATTTGATGTTTTCATGAAGTCTGCAAGATTGTTAATGAAATCACAAGTTTGGACAAAATCAACAATCTTCTCCGAATGTTTCAGATGCATTGCTGTTTCATAAATTAGTTCCTGTTACATATTACAACCATAAGTATAATAAATTGGTAGTTATTGAAAAAAATACAAGAAAAAATGTTTTCTAAATTAATTATAAAAACTTGATCTTGCAGACTTCATGAAAACATCCAATATTTTCAAAACTACAAATTTTTTCATATGTAAAGGTAATGCGTTTTCCACGTGAAAACCATTGAGGAATACAAAATTAAATAAAATACGCCCTTTTACGTTTAAAAACAACCCGCCAAATGTCAAATCAATGTATTCATCCATTTTTGAAGCTTTCAAACTAGAACATTTGAATTTTCATATCTTTAATACCCCGTATTTCGAAAAGTAAGTAGGCTGGACCCCTCAATCCTTATATCATTTGGTCCAATTTCACGAGTTTGGCAAGTTTATCTGTAGCTATACGGGATCGGTAAGAGGCGAGGAAAAACATGGCGCCTATCTGTCAAACGTACAAATGGCGTACGGTACCCATTTTACCAAGTAAAACTGAAAATACAAAGGTAAAACGCCACTGGATAAATCAATATCAGTCAACTGACGAAGTGAGAGGGAAGATCTCACGCACGCGCTTGCCAATAAGAAGTCAGCTGGTCGATATAAATCACCAATTATGTAATTCGAGGGTGTGGTCATTATGGTTTTCGTACAACGCTGCCAGAGCTTCAAAAAGCCCATAACATATTTGGAAAAGTGTTCATCTTTAAATATTCATAAATTGAAAAAATAATGTTAATAGAATAAATCCAAGGAAACAAGTACATTATAAAATTAATGTTCAATCATATTTTTAATATTGTTGATAATAAAAAGACCCTTTTCTTATTATTATCACTACATAGTAATCACTTCAGTTTTTTCATAGTTAAATGTGGCAATGTCGAATGTTTTGACTGCATTCCTTTCACGGTTACAGATAAACTTGCCAAAGTATACATGCAAACTTTGTAACTGTCATTTGAAAACAGAATGTATAACGAAGTTACAGGGGGGTGGAAAATGTCAAGAATAGCTTTAATGTTCGAGAATTAGATGGTACGGCGAGTATTTTTTTGTTTTGTTGCCTTGCCGAAATACTGCTATGTCCCCTGATTCGTTTTTTATCTTTTTATAGCACATTTATATTATCTTCCACAAATGTAGGTAAAATTATACCCTATATTATTTTCCATATTTTGGTTAAGGTGTTTTTCAATATAAATTTTATCATATTTACATAACTATAAGCAGAAGATAACCTAATTATCAGATAATTCAGCTAATAATAGTTGTATATGTCTGAACAAAATATTTGGTAGGTTTTGCATATACCAGTAATGTGAATATAATAGTGAGCTACAAAATAAAAAGTTTATTTCGATGAATTATTTCATGTAACACAACTTTTCTAAATTGATTAATACTTCGGCAATGTATAATATTGCTAAGTTTCTAGTTTCACCTTCCCCAAGAAATCATTTCGATCAAACATCATTACACATTACAGTACGTCTTGGCGATTCCCATTTGACGCATAGATTGATTCAAAAAGGAGCAAATGTTAACGCCATCGACGCATTTGAAAATACACCTTTATCACTGGCTTGTGTGGATACACCGAATAAGACCATTGTAAAAATGTTATTGATGAACGGAGCTTATATCAACCAGCACAGAAAATTACAAATCAATTTTTTTCTGGGTAAGTTATCCCAAATTTGCCTTTTTTATTATTTACCTAATTATTAAAGTGTATTGTATCACAAAGGCAGAGAAGGAGCTTTAGCAGCCCAAGACTATTAAGCGGGGGTCACACGCTGGCTGCTGACGGCTATTAGCAGTTACATACAGATTGCGAAAAAGCTTTTCGAACCGTGCAATATACACAAGTACGACAAGGAAAATATGAGAGAAACAGCTTGAAAGAGAGAGAAAGGATGAATGAACATTCGGCAGCCTCTGGAACTAAGTACACGCCCTCGATGACCACGCACAATTATTCTTTCTCTCTCTTTCAAGCTGTTTTTCTTATATTTTCCTTGCTGTAATTGTGTAATTTGCAAGGTTCGAAAAGCTTTTTCGCAATCTGTATTTTACTTCTATCAAATATAATAGCTTTTTTCTAATTTTGACATATAAAGTGACACTTTTTAAAACTGATTGACATTATGAAACGTCTTACTTTTTGTACCTAGTTGCATAAAGTAAAATTTTATACAATTGGTGACGAAAAATGTATTTTAAAATTAGTGACAAAAAGAATTATTCTATTTATTAAACTGTTATGATACAAGTTAAAAACGTAAATTCTAAATTAATTAATTATTATAAATATTGATAACACAATTATTGCAATTATTCAAATTAATTCCCGATGACATATTTTTTTTCATTGCTCGAACTTGCTGTTATTTGGGAAGCGGCGCACATTGCATTAGATGTTTCACCAAATATTTCTTGCGTTATAAGTTTTTTATTATTCATGGAATTTTCAACATATCCCTCCGCAACAGAGGTAGATTTCCAACCTCCATGCCTCCTCAATTTTAAAATATCAGCGCCACTGTCTGTTAGGAATGTGGCAGAGCTTCTTCTGAAGCAGTGGCCAGTATATAGAACAGGATTTGAAAGACCAAGAAATTGTGCAATAACTTTTGGCAGACTGCTAAATGTGTTAATTCCTACAGGATTTCTGGTACACTTTCCATTCGCATATTTTACAAAAAATCTGTTGTGTTTAAGAACCTGGGGACGCAACTTAATATATTTTCTTAATATTTCAACAAGATTCGTATTTTCAATGTCTCCAGTGGTAATTGCAAACTGCCGTATAACTTTTGTTTTTGAAGGTGGGATATCAACACGAAAATGGCTTCCTTCGTCTATAACATTTTCAACTGGAAGAAATGTTAATTCTGCTTTTCTGCATGCTCCTGCCATTCCAATTATCATTGCAACCTTAGCCATTAAGTATTCTTTGTCATCAGCTTCCACGAAAAATTTGGCAAAATCTTCTTTTTGACTTTTTAGCACTGTACCCGTCCGCTTGTCTTTTAATATATGCTACCAAATTTGTATATTTTTTAATATCAATATTCTTTTTCAGATTTAGTTCAGACCCTAACATTGAGTAAAGTGTCAATAATGTGGAAACTTTTAGATCTTTCTTACCCTCAAAATAAGCAAGAAAAACTTTCTCATTAACATGTTTAATTTTCTTCTCATCACACCTCGTAGCGAATTTTCCTTATGCCAAATCATAAACTGCCTTTGACTTTTTGGGAATTACTGATAATAGAGCATTACCTGCTGCCTCTTCAATATCGCTTGGTAGCTCTTCAGAACTTGAAGAATCACTCATTTTAAAAAAATAAAACTGAAAATATATCAATCTCGCTAGACTTTTTTACAAAATGTCAAACTGACAACTAACATGAAGTAACAGCATTAAACTAAATTTATGTTTTCCAAATTTTTATCAATTATATTAAATTTTTTAAATTTTATTTTTTCATTACTTTCTTCAAAATTAGAAAAAATCTTGTATGCAATACGTTACGAAATGAAATTTTGTGTAACTTGTGTAACGCGTTACACAAAATTAGGCATTTCGTAACTGATGGCATAAATAAATTGATCACATTTCTGTGATGCTTTGTGAAAATATCAATATATTATTGATCATATTGGATGAAAAATGGAATTAAATAACTTTATCTCTTTCAAGCTTGTCAACTCTTACACTTTATTTTTTTTAGAATGTGTTCTCAACTGTAAATCTGAAACAGAATTAGAAATAATAAACATTCTCATCAAAGAAGGTGTTAATATAAACATGACTGACAAAATAAGCAACAGAAACTGTATGCATTATGTCGCAATCACAGGATATGTACCACTGGCTGAATTGCTTTTAAAAAATGGGGCGATTCTTAACATCAGAGATAATTTCAACTGTACACCAACTACTTTGGCAAAAACTCATCAGAATGATAAAATACTACTATTTTTCCAGATGTATATCAATGACGAATAAATTTAAGGTTGCAATTTTGTTTTTATTTATACTTTCTGAATTCTGAAGAAATATTTAATCGGTTTAATTAAATTCAATCAATTGGGATTCACAAGGGTCGATTGGGACTCACACGTTTTCATATTTCACTTAACAAATTCAGCTTCTTAACGAAGACGGTTAATTGATATGGTGAATGTATCTCAGGTCTGAGGACGAAAAAGAGCTCCTGTCAACCATCGAAAATCTGATTCAGACCACGGAGGGGCAGGCACAAATTAAATGCTCTACTAATAAATGACAATGCTGTCAGCTCTTTAAGTATACAGTGCTATTCAGAAGTCCCCTCCTCCTCTCGTATCTTTTGAACGGCTACACTTACATTAATGAAATTTGGAGGGTGAAAATAAAGTATTGTAAACTTCTCTACGAATGGTAACAGGTGACGTAATAGTAATAGATGACGTCACACTGCCACTCTGGCCAATAATTTTAAATAGGACCTTATGGCAAGTGATATCTCGTTTCGAAGGAATTGACATTGGCTACATAGCCATATTAATTTTGTTTGGGCTTAAACTAATTTTGACGTATAAATTAAATAAATACCAAAATTATTGAAATTATTTTTTCAAATTTAATTAATCAAATATTAACAATGGATTCTTATAGCAAGTGTTCGAAATGTGCTCCGTCTACTTCCTGACAGTAATATATCCTATTAGTAAACTCTTGTCGTTCGAATGTGTCAGCTGCAATTGCATTGCATTCTTCGATAATTCTTTCTTTCAAAAAGCCAATGTTATCTGGTGCCGTAGTATAAACCTTGGATTTCAAGTACCCCCATAGAAAAAAATCTAATGGTGTCAGATCTGGTGACCGAGGTAGCCATTCTATAGGACCTCGCCGGCCGATCCATCTACCTCGATATTGTTCATATAGGTAACGTCTTACTGCACCATAATAATGTGCAGGAGCACCATCTTGTTGAAATGTTATTTCCAGATGGCCGAATTCATCTGGATTATCTTCCAGAATTTCAAGAATTAACGGCTCAATTGCATTTTGTAACCGCTTAAATTTGAATTTAGAAAGACAGGACCAACTATGTGGTTTCCCAAAATACCTGCCCAAACATTGACTTCCTCTGGAAATTGGGTATGTTGTTCACGAAAGGTGTGAGGATTTGTGTCACTCCAATACCTTATATTTTGTGTATTCACATTTCCATTGAGGCAAAAAGTACTTTCGTCACTAAAACAAATTGTTTTTGTGTAATGTGGGTTTTGACTAATTTTATTTGTCATAAATTCACAGAATTCGAGTCTTCTGTCGAGGTCGTCATCCGAAAGGTGGTGCACCATTTTTAACTTGTATGGATAAAATTTATTTTTAGCCAACACTCTTTGTACTGTACTTTCACTTACTTCACAGATAGACGCAACTTTAGTTGAAGAGGAAGTAGGGTTTACTACCATTTCAGCAACTATATCAATTTTCTTATCAGCACTAAATGTTGGTCGACCAGATCGTTTGGCATCTTGAACACTACCTGTTGCTTCAAACTTGTGAAGAAGCACCCTTAAATAAGTTCTCGAGATAGGGCGATCTGGGTATCTCCCATTAAATAAACGTTCCGCTTCAAGGAGATTCTTTCTAGATTCACAAATTATCAAGATAGCTGCTACTTTGTCGGCTTGAGTACGTACAATTTTGCCTATATAAACTCTTAAACGTCTTGTTTAACAATAATAAAATTAAATATTTAATTGTATTAAATATTTGGTATTCATTTAATTTATCCGTTAAAATTAATGTAAGTGTAGCCGTTCAAAAGATACGAAGGGGGGGGACTTTTGAATAGCACAGTATATGACAAAAAATCGGCTTGCAAGATATCCCGATTTTTTTTTGGGCTTTGGAAGCTGTTCTGATACCGGGAGCATTGTAGCCTATTGGCTTATTGTACTCTACTCCCACATTTAGTCGAACCATCCAGTTATCCCCGTACCTTCGAGTATACGATGTAGGTCCATTGGATTTGTGCCTTATACTTCAGGTTAGGTGGCACATTGGCTTCTTCAAAGATTGTTTGTCTCCTCGAGTCCAGTGCCTCACAGTCAGATAAGATATGGGTTACGGTCTCCATGCCACAAAGTCTGCAGTTGAGGTCCCCTTTATAAAACCTTATTTTATGCAGGTGATCTTCTACCGAGGTATGACCCGTTAGATAACCTGTAATAATTCTTAGCTTATTCCTACTGATATTCAGTAGTTTTTCAGCTCGTTTTACACATGTGTCACCTATGAAGGTTTTACTGTGTACCTGCTTTAAGGGGCATTTACCAAATTCGACCTTGCACAATTATGCTTTGTATATTTTTTTGTTTCCCTACGTCCTCACGTTTAAGTTTACATAACGAATATTTTATCAGAAATATGAAAGCTCCGCAACATGTAGGTAGCCAAGCGGTCCAAGCGGATTTTGGTTCACGTACTACTCTATAAGCTTCGTCAGTACTGAACTGGGAGACCGCCGAGACCGGCGAGCGTTGTATCAACAATGAAACGGCACGCGACTACCGAAGCAGAGAGAGAATGTCAGTCATGGAAGGATAGAAAAGCGGATTTTTATCTGATATTTTAGTGGTAGCAACCGAATTTCAATAAGAAATTGTACGGTCATAAGTAATTTGAGGATTCTGAGATTTTCATATAGTATTCATAAAGCTTCAAATTAGACTTCTTATCAATTAGTTTTTCCATTTAATCTATATTTAATTCTTTACAAGGGCTCAAACTTTGCTTAATATGTGTAATTACCTCATGATTCGTATTTTTCTCAACAAAAATGGTTAGCATTTCAAAGTTTTTATTCGATGAGAACTCTAAGTTCAACATTAATCTACACGATATATTTTTTTCTTAATTTTCAATACATCCATTACCTCAAATTCTTTGCCAAAAATACTTCGATATTTTGTCAAATCGCTGCCGATAGATTCCCCTTAAAGTGAAGTCTATGTTGGCCATTTTTGTACGGAATACCTTCTTTGTGGTCCCAAGAGCTGGTTCTTGTCCAAGATATGCTGTTGCTGAACCTCTTCCCGCGAGTTCATCAACTTGTTGATTTCCAGAAATACCGTTATGTCCCGGCACCCACAATAATATTACTTTAATGTGGTCTGCTAGTTCATTCAGTTCTTTCTGGCATTCTTCTACCAGTCTGGATGTTACCTTGCGGCTATTCAAAGCTGCAAGGGCTGCCTGGCTGTCAGTTAGTATGTTTAATCTATGAGTGTCAGTCCTATGTTCGTTAATTCTGCCATCTTGTGTTTCTCATTCCACTATTCACCCCTGCTCCTGTACCTTCCCCAGTCTGTGACCCGTCTGTGTACCAGGTCTCTCCTCGGGGAAACTTCAGTCTGCTTGGGTCTTGCCAGTCCTTTCTGTAAGTTATTTCTACCTCATATTTGGGACTGGGGAGAAGTTTAGTAGCCATATAGTCTGTTTTCATATCTAAAATGATTTCCTTAATGGATATGTGTCCTGATCTAACTATTTTGTAGCTCAGGTTACTTTGCTGCCTAAATAGTCCCATCCTTGTCCCATCCCAAATTATATTCAGCTATGGGAGATAATTAGCAGTGCATATGTAATGAAATCTCCACAGAAACGATTGGATTTATGTTTTGCAACAAATGGTCGTCATATATAATATGTTATAAAATTCAATATCATTGTTGTTTGTTTTTCCATAAAATGAAACATACCTAGCGAAAAAATTTGAATCGATTTTTCTCCAAAACAGTGCATAATAGTAAATTCAAACAGAATTTTTTGGAAAAATATTCACCCGTCGCTCCTCCCACGCTGAACGCTTGTCATGGCAGTAAAACGCGAGTGAGTAGTGAACAATTTATTACGGCAGAGTTATACAATGTACCAAGTTTGGAGTTTGTAGGTAGCGGTTTTTGAGAGCTTAAAAATTTGACTAAACTGCGTCGTCTTCAAATTGCGTCAGGAGGAACTTTTTGGATAAAGGTAAATTTGGTTAGATGGACATGGAATCACATCCAGTACAAAAAAATTAAAAACCCTTCTTAATCCTCCCCTCCTTCCCTCTTGATTGACTCTTCCAATTTCCTTCAGGATTACCGCCTCAATCCTGACCTCCTTTTTCTTTTCCCTATCTGTATAAATTGCCTCCTTCGTCCCATCTGCTCTCACCTACGCGATCATCTTCCTCAGCACCTCCATCTCCACATGCTCAAGACTATGTGTAGCCCAACGCTGACCCCACTCCCCACTTCCTCAAACAGTTGACTCATCATATCAAACATCTTTCTCTCATCCCTACAATCACCCTCCTCCGCGTTCACCCTTGTACCTTTCCTTTCCGTAGTGCGTACCTCCTTAACCTACCTATCCCTAAACATCTTCTGTATCCTGTATCCCCTTCTTGATTCCACTGTCTTCCTTAGTCACCCATACCACTTTTATCTTTCCATCCCCCAGCATTGGATTTCCCACCTTCACCTCTATTACATCCCTCTTTTTATCTTCCCAGTCCTTATCTCTGATCTCCTTTCATCCATCCCAGTCTCTTTGCCCCTCCTCCCATCGTGTTTGCATTCTCTCCTTCCTACCTTCCTCTCTCCTCAACCTCTCTAATTCCCTGACCCGCCCCTCTGCCACCGACTACTTATTATCTAAAGCCGTTTGGGGTGCTGTTAAATATACTGAGCCATCCTAAATTTACTTTCCAACGAAATTTAAAAAACACAAAAATATTTTCTGCATAATTCTAAATATATTCTTTGAAATTTTACAGCTAAACACTACAGAGACTTACAATCATCAATTGAATATTTGTTTAAATCTGGAGGAGATGAGTTGATTTCATCTCTCACCAATTGTTGAAAACTACCTTTTATTGTATTTAATTGTGATACCATTCTCAAATTTACATTGAACCGCTTGAGAACTTCTTTGAAAATGGGATAAAGGTGCTCCAACTGTCCATGATCTAATGTTGGGAAAAAATGATGTAGAGCATGATCACCAAAATTGGTTAAAACTAAGAAATGTGAACCAGTGATTTCCTTGCGATCCAGCAATGCATCTAGTTGGCTCAGTCCCCAATCATATTTTTCAGACCTAAAAAAGTTACATAATAAACATTAATCTAACTCTAGTTTTCTCAATACTTCTCACTCTAAACATTTTTTTACTTCTACAAATGGGACCACCCTAAGAGAAATCGGAAAATTGAGTGCAGCAGGATAAATGGATTCAATATTCACGAGTGACATTTTTGGAAGGATTACATACAGGACTGAATACGCCTGCTAGAAGGGACGACTAATTTGAAGTGATAACGGGTTCTTAGAAGGTAATATTTCAGTCCAAAAAACAGGAGATTATCCCGAATATAAATATGAGTGCTAACGTGTTTGAAGAGTATTTTCAGCAGGTGATGGAACCTTAGCGAAAGTTTAGGTTATAAAAGCTCCCTACGCCTTTTAACTTTGGATCGACTATGAAATTATGAAACTGAATATCAAGGGTTGTAAAGTATCTTCGTGCATCTCTGGTCTGGTGGCCAAAGATCAGACAAACCACTGCAATGCTGAAACTAAGCAAGGTCCAAAGACTTGCTTGCATTGGCCACAAAGGAATCGCTGGCAATGAAAAGGCTGACGGACTCACAAGAGCAGAATCGTCAACTCTGATGAACGCACCCGAACCATCTGTGGGCATTGCCAGATGCTCAACTAGGTCATGGTTAAAAGGGTGGGTAAAAGAACAGCAAATACATGGGAAGAAATTCATAAAAGAACCATCAGAAAAAGTAGCAAAAGAACTGCTCCCAACGAGCAGGAACAAACTACGCGCCATAACGGGGCTACTTAAGGGACACTTTCCCACAAAGGAGCACCTGAACAAAATAGGGCTGTATAACGGAGACCTCACATGCAGAAGATGCTAAAGGGACACCGAAGCAGCTCTGCATAATGCTATGCAACTGTGAGACGCTGGACCACAGGAGGCAGAAACTGTATGGTAAACCCCAAATGACACCAGAAGACTTCTACAACCTACCAGCAAAGAACCTGTATGAGCTAATACAGGGAACGGATTGGCTGAACAGGCTAAGAAGCGAGAAGGTGATGCTGGCTAGTTCTATCACTCAGCACATCGGTGATAATTGGTCTCACTTTGGCAGTTCAGGCACTTTGGCAGCTCAGGATTTCTGGGCTATAACCTCAATTTCTTCCTGGTTACAGCTGCCTTATTACAGCCATTATTCCGTTTCTAATCCCACTTTCGTGTTTGTTCCACAGGAATTTACCAGTGATTATGGATGCAGTATTCGTCAAATATGACGTCACAATGTCATTGTGATCAATAATTTTAAGACAAGACATTAGGAAATATTGAAATTTGAGCTCTATTCAGAATTATATTCGTGACAGATTTAGTCGAGGCGATGAAGCACTAAAAAGGCTGAGAGCTCGGAATTTTTCCCCAAAGACGAGTCGGTGTTTTCGAACACTTGGTGCTCCGTACCCTGCCCCGAACGTCTTCTCCGTTGGGCTTTCCCAAAATTTTTGCGGGGAAGGAGAGAAACTCGGCGCCCGGGGGTTTTCCGGGTCCCTGTTTTCAAATATGGCATCGGCAAACATCCCACGGACACCTGGTTCACCGAACCTGGACCTGGAAGTCATCCCCGAGAACTTTCTTGACAATATCGACAAAAACAACCCGAAAATTATTGGAGTCGTGTTTTTTGAGGCGCTAAATCAGAATTTCACGACGAAAACGACCACCTGGTGCACCGGAAACTGCGCCTGAACGACGTCTCCGAGGGTTTTCCAAACAAAATCTGAAAAGACTAACTCCACAGCTATTGCAGTATTGACGTCGGTCTCTAATCAGGTTTAGTTGACATTCCAGTGCACCAGGTGTTGTAAGGTAGATTTCGACGTGAAATTTTGATGAAGGGGCCCAAAAACGTCCCTCCAATAATTTTTGGGTTGTTTCTGTCGATATTTTCAGGAAAATTTTCGGAGACGACGTTCAGGCGCTGGTACCGGTGCACCAGGTGTTCGGAGGGGTCGTTTCCACGCGAATTTCAGATTAAGCTGCCCAAAAAACCCCTTATAACGATTTTCGGCGCGCCTTTTTCGATTGTGTTTGGAAAACCCTCGGAGACGTCGTTCAGACGCAAGTTCTGGTGCACTAGGTGGTGGGAGGGTCTTTTTGACGATAAATTGTGTTTTAGCGCCTCAAAAAACACGCCTCCAATAATTTTCGGGTTTTTTTTTGTCGATATTGTCAGGAAAGTTCTCAGGGATGACTTCCAGGTCCAGGTTCTGGTGCACCAGGTGTCCGGGGGGTGTTTGCCGATGCCATATTTGAATTCAGCCATCCGAAAAACCCCCCAGGCAACGAGTTTTTCTCGTTCTCCTCATGGTTTTCTGGAGAGTCCCACGGAGATGAGGTTCATCGGCGTTCCTGAGATCCAGGTGTCCGGGGGGTCAATTTGAACATCATAATAGTGATCAGCGACCTCGAAGACCCCCTGAGCGAGTTCTGACTCTTATTTACAAAGTTTTTACATTTTCCAAAAGGCGTCTCAACATATGCATTTTTTGAATGCATTTTTGGCTGCAGCAATGCAATTTCCGATTTGTCAGAGGTACAAAGTAGGTACATTTTTTACAAATAATTTTTGGAAGCGAATGCAAAAAACCGCATTCCGAATAATAAACAAGCCACACGGATCATGAAGAGGATATTTCCCAATAAACAATTTTCGTGACTTATAGTAACTGATATTTTTATAAAGTATTTATAAAGGTTACACAATTATATAAGCAAATGCTTTGAAGTTTTATCACAACACTTATAGTAAATTAGGTTTATCAGGGTTTTATGCCATTACTGTGAGTTCTAGATTTAAAATGAAGTGTTGTAACTATTTATATATCTGTGTTATAAAACTTGAAGTAATAGTTACCTCAATTTATATAACAAATTTATATAAGGCTTGCCGTTACTTCCGTAATAAAACTAATGGTTTCTGAGTTTTATAATAGCATCGTTGTTTGCCGTTTTAAAACTTTAGATACTAAAGCTCTTTTATAAATACGTTATGAAACTTTTAGTAACAAGCTATTTAATAAATACGTTATGAAACTTTGGGTAACTGAGGTTATCTGCTCTTTGTGTGCTCACTTCTCAGTAATAAGTTAATCTCAAATAGTAGTGGTCTGAATCAACTCTGTGTATAGGTACATTATTATTGTGAATATAAACTATGATCAATAGCTGGAAAAAAATCAAGTACAGCAGTATATTTTGCCGAAAAGTTTCTAGGCGTTTTTGCAGAATAATTTCTTTCCTCTGTCGACTGTCTAGTCTTTTTTCAGGTAGTGATGGCAGAGCACCTTCCATCTCACTATCACTTTGTTGCATCATCGCACTTAACTCCAAATCGGCTGCTTGGTATGACAAAAAATTATGCTTCTTTTTTAGACAGGGCTGTGGTACCCAATCTGTTTCAGGTCTTTAATTTCCGTCACGAATTAGTTTCGAAAGTAGACTCCTCTTCTTGGTTGGAGGCCAAAATAACGTTCCGTCTCTTTCCCATGCCGATGGAACAATTGTTAATGATGGGACTTTTCGCCCTATTTCTCTTGTTTGCACAATTTTGAACATTTGTCTGGCTCCAACACCAACACACAGAGAGGAAAGTAAAGTGAACACAGCTTTTCGAGGTTAAGTTCGTCTTCTTTTTCTCCTTCACCGTTGATTATCACCACCAATAGTTCTCTAACCTACACTTGTGGTGTGCTGTGACATTCAACTAACACTTAAGGATTCATAGTAGTTATAAAGTTTTATAGAATCACCACTTCTGGATATATAGTGTTTATAGTGTTACCGATAGTAATTTTGTGGTAACTAATTTTTATAAGGGTGTTTGTTCTATCCGCCATGATAATTTTCAGAAGCGCTGATATAAACAGGAATAAAATATTAAATATTCAACATAATTTTGGAAAACTGACTTCATATTGAACTCTTATTTTACATTATATGTTAAGAACATGTGATTGATTCCGTTTTATAAACAAATTTAAAAAAAATCAATATAGTTATTTTTTTAAATTCAATAATAATTTTCTTAATCATACCTATTTGGAAGGCCAATGAATTTTTTAGAAATGCCTTGCTTGCATTTACAGTAAAAAATGATTGGCAATATAATTTTGGTCTAACTGTATGTGTGGACATGATGTGAAAAGTATTGAAGTGCATAATAATATCATAATATATAAAAACATGGAGACAAAAATGATTTACTATACTGTCTGATGTTTAAAATTGTGAAATTAACAAAAAGAAACGTAATATAATAACCAATGTATGCTAAAAAGAGAAAACACATGTTGGAAATGTGACAGATGACTACTTGACAGAGAAATAATTAAGTAATGGTAAGGTTACCAACAACTCTATGGGAAAAGTTTATAAGAGTAACCAAGTCAGTAATAGAACTAAATATAATTCCATCCTCTTCCTAGAAGAAGTTTTATAGCAAGTTTTATAAAGGTACCGGAAATATTTCTGTAACTATTAGTTATAGACCTATAGGTTTTATAACGTTACTTAAGAAAGGTATTCGCAACTCTTACAAATTACTCCATTTAAGTGTTGTAAAGGGTTTATAAGGGTTACAGAAATATTACTATGCTTAGCTTATATAAATTACGGTTTTATAAAATAGTGCTGATAACTTTACGGTTACTATTATATAAATGAAAATGTTTATTGGGTTTGAAGATAAGCTGATTAGTTTTTTATACATTTGTTAAGTTACCTAGGAGTATCTCCATCATGAAACACATCGGGATGGTGATGTCCTGCATTTAGTCCTACGAAGCCTAGGTATGTTGACCCACCAGCAACAACGAAATTCCACATTATGAAGGTATTCAATAACGATGCTCCTCCGAAGATATACATGAATAGTGGCAAGATTAAAAAGCTAAAATCTGTCATCCTAACTTCTTTTTTTGACAAACATATATTTATTGTTCTGAAAAATTAGAATAAATATTCACGAAATGGTCCATCAAATGAAATCTACATATTTTCTAGCTTTTTGTTGCATTTTTAATTTTTTGAAAATATAAAATAACTATTGAAGATATTTTAAAGTAGTGTCGGAAAACAACTATGATATGAGAGAAGTATATCAAATAAAATTCTTTCATCAGCAAATGACTTAAAACCGTTTCCGTCACCTTCATCGTCATCTTTATGTGACCTGCAATCGATGCCATCCTCATCGACCTCAGCTACTTACCAGTTAACACCAAATAACTCCAATGGACCGGCAATTTTAAGTAATTCACAGAATGCAACAAAAATTGTGTTTTTAATATTTATAATAATAATAATAATAGTTTTTGATTAAAGTTTTGTATATGTATGTTGAGATAAAATAACTTTTGAAAAATGGGTTAGTCGTAGAAAAAATAATGTTCCTAACTCATGCGTGAAGTGTCTTTCCCGGCCTTGACCGCTTGCCCGAACTCCGCTCCGCGTCTTTCGGGTTAACTGCAGTCGCGTGCGGGAAAGTATCACTTTCCGCACTTGTTGGGAAAATAACTATTTCTTCGCATCACGTTAATGCTAAACTGTCAACTAGCTGACAAATGAAATATTCAATCCCGACGACACTCAACAGCCGTCAAATCAAAAGAGGAAAATTTCTTCATCTTACTTGATGCACAATTATTTATAATTTTGGTACCTACTTGACAGCTGCCAACTGGCTGCGAAATTACCGAAAAAAATCAATTCACTAAAATATTTGGATGTTCTCATGTATTTTATGCTGCTAAATTCAAATGTGATATGAGACCAATCAATTCTGGTGAAAATTGATTCACTCAACAATTTTCTTAGCCTTTAACAACTTGCAAACAGTCAAGTCGATCCTAACATTTTCGAATTATTTTTCGGTATCTTGAAAATGTTCAATTCAATGATTGGATTACAACTACTTTGATAGCAAATTTTTATAGTTGATAATTTCACTCCCTTACAGTGTAACAGGAATGATGAAAAAATACCGGTGGTTAGTCTTTGCGAGTACACTGAAATTATAAAATTCACTTAAATATGACAAAGCTAAATTGTATCAACGAAGAATGCTCGTTGATTGTATTCAGCACCTGTTTGGGGTGATATCTCATAATCCAAACTAAATTCTATAATCAAATTCTGAGATATTCCAAATAACACAAATATTTAGTAGAGACAAATATATTGAATCTAGCATAAAATAACTCACCTTCTAATTAGCGTCGAATGAAAAAGAGTCACCCATACGACAGGAGCGAGTAGAATCGACAACGTCTTTTGCAATGGAGTTTTTTTTATCGGTAGATATTGTAATATGGGCTCAAACATTATTATTTCCAAATCATTTATTGTATTAGTATAAAGATGGTGGCTCAAAGCGTGACTTATTCTCCAGTCCCTAATTAGAAGAAAACAAATTTCAATGTTTTCGCAATAAAATTAATATGAACTTAAATGAATTAATTCTCAAATATTGGATTTATGTTAAAAACTATTAAATTAACTGTTTTATCTCCCCAGGTTTTGTCTGTAATATATCAGACCAAGCTATGGAGCATCAAGATACTGAGTTTTTGATAAAAATCCCAGTAGAACACTGACTGTGATAGTAAAAAGATACTACGTAGTATCAGCCTGGAAACCACTTATGGAATAAAATTCTTTATGTCATTATTTCAGAAAATTATAAAAAATGCCGAGACATGTCAACTTTTGAATTGAGTTGTGCGTTATGTAAACATAAATTTAAATGTACAGGGTGATTCACGCAAGTATGCCATAATAGGTGTTTTTTTTAATGAAACACCTTGTATATTTGCATATTTTTGAAATCCTCCAAATGAACCGATTCCAACAAACTAAATAATGTATGTTCAATTATGAATTATACAGGGTGGAATTTTAAAATTAATAATTTATTACACTTGAAATATTGGTACTTTTTTAAATTAGTTAAATATGGATTCATCAAAAATCTAAACTGACTAATTATTAGACGTATTTGTATATTGAATAAAACCTGCTACGCCCATCATAAATGCCTAAAAATTGCCTAAAAACGCCAATAATTAGACAAAATCGGTAAATAATGTGGATTGTTTTCTATTCTGTCAGTTGTTGATGTGTTGACAGTTTATACTAAAAAAGTAAAATCTTTGTTAAACACTCTTTCCTTGTCGACATAACAATGAAATATTTAACTGAGACTCACCGAATTAAGATTTTAATGATGATCGGGTACGGGGATAACTGCAGAAGTCAAGTTGAAGTGGCAAACTTATTTAATCACAGGTATCCCGAATCGCCTAGTATTTCACAAAGTACTGTGTCAAAATTCATGCACAATTCAAAGAGCTTGGACATGTCAAACCATTGAAAAGAAAACCACACTTCGTTGAAGATGATGTGAAAGTGGATATTTTGTTAAGTGTCGAAGACACGTCAAATTGCTCGTGAAAATAATGTTAGTCATAACTGCTCTGAGATGTCTTCATAAAGAAAAACTTTATCCCTACAAATTAAATTTTGTGCAGGAGTTAACAGAAGACGATCCAGATCGTAGAATTAATTTCTGCGAAAGATTGATGAATAAGCTGAACAGAAATGAGATAGCTCTTGGTACCATTTTTTTTCCTGACGAATCAACATTCACATTGAATGGAGAGGTAAACCGACAGAACTGTAGATATTGGTCAGCAGAGAATCCTAATTGGACGCGTGAGACACATACTCAGTACCCTCATAAGGTGAACGTTTTGGCCGGTATCATAGGCGACCTTATTATTGGTCCTATTTTTATAGATGGAAATTTGACAACTGAAAAATATTTAAATATGCTTAGAAATGAAGTTATTCCTGCGTTGGCACACTTATATCCCAACGCAATAGATCCTAGCTTACCGAATGAAAATGTTTGGTTCTAGCAAGACGGGGCAACACCCCATTATGCTTTAGTGGTAAGAACTTATTTATATGAAATCTTCCCCAATAAATGGATTGGACGAAGAGGTACTATTGAGTGGCCAGCTAGATCGCCAGACCTCACGCCGTTAGCTTTTTTCTGTGAGGTTATCTAAAGAACAAAGTATATGCAACACAACCAACTAGCATTGTAGACCTCAAAGTCGGGATAACTACAGAAATACGGAATATTTCACCTCAAACTTTAAACAAAGTTAAGGAGGAGTTCTATAGGAGACTGTGCTATTGCCAACAACTAGGTGGAGAACATTTTGAGCATTTATTTTAATGTATTAAAATCAAATACATCAGGTATTTTATGTATGTGATTAATAACTGTAAAATAAAAATTTCACCCTGTATAATTCATTATTGACCATACATTATTTAGTTTGTTGGAATCGATTCATTAAGAGGATTTCAAAAATATGCAAATATACAGGGTGTTTCATTAAAAAAAACACCGACTATAGCATACTTGCGTGAATCACCCTGTTCATTTAAATTTATGTTTACATAACGCACAACTCAATTCAAAAGTTGATGTCTCTCGGCATTTTTTTATAATTTCCTAAAATAATGACATAAAGAATTTTATTCCATAAGTGGTTTTCACACTGTATATTTTCGACTCGCAAATGTTGCTAACGAAATTTTCATAAAAATATAAAATAAAAAAACATCATTTTTTTTTACTTTATCCCTGCAAATTAATGGTCATTTTAGTTAAAAGTGTTATGATTCAAACAACTGCCAGTATACGTTGAGTTTAGCAGGAGAGTTTCTGGAAACCCTGTATAATACATACCTGACTAGAACGGTAGAAAATTGGAAATAATACATCCTGAAATTGTCCTTCATATGGAAATAATTATGTGCAGCCACAGTTAACATGCCAAGAAATAGTCCAGCTATGATACCCAAGCCAAAACTCCACATGTGTACGGCCAGTGATGAAAACACAAATGTTAATACTAGCAATGAATCGGTAAAGAAGTTTGTGTTATTATAGGTCTGCTTTGGTAAGCTTTTCAACATTGTCTGTACTTCTCTTCTCAACGTTCTATAAAAACCATCATCTTCAAATGTAAACGGTGAGTTTCTTTTGGTTTCTGCTTCTTTGACAAAGTATTTTTTCAGCATTTCTTTGGGGATATTGGACAGATGATGGACTTCAAAAGCCTCCGTTATGTCAGTACCCTGTTGTAAAATAAAATTTACTTGTATTTGATCATTTAAATTTCCTAACTTGAAACAATATTTTGTTAAATATTATAAAGTTAATATGTCATTAATAGAGACAATTTAGGCTTCAGTATTCCGAATGGATGCCGTTTTCACTAGCGGGTTTCATGTGAAAAACAAGTAGAATACTTCTATTTCCCAAGACCCACTTGGATGCGCTAAATAAGTTATTAGGAAGGTGTATAAGAGAAGAGTTGGTAAAGGATAAGCCTCTAAGCAATTGTCATTATGCTTGACTTAGAAACCAGTTAACACAACCTACCGTCCTGACAACTGATGCTGTTCATAAACAAAAAAGATCAATCGCGCAAAAAAAATTATGGAAATAATATTAAAAAATGTATCCGAATAAATTCAAGTATATCACCAGCACTGCGAATACCAGCTTTGCATAGAATTTTAATGTAGCATCGGTGGTTCAGTGGTGGAATGCTCGCCTTCCACGCGAGCAGCCCGGGTTCGATTCCCGGCCGAAGCATATGAATCGCTGCTTCGTAAACGAGAGAGAGAGACTCAGGAGAGAGCACACGCATGCAAGTAAGGCACATAACGAAGCAACGTAACATAACGTAACGTAACGGTCAGATCTTTTGCGTCGCGACCCCCGGTCGCTCAAACCTAACCTGACGTAAAGAACTAAAGTTCCAAAACTATTTCAATAAACCTATTCAAGAACGTCACAACTCTTCAAATTGAAGTCACGATGACTCACCACTGCGCTCAAAGAATTAATAGACATAAAAGTACATACCTTTCAGTTGTTATCTCCACAGACAGCCTAGCTGCACTGAAGACACATTCCACAGAAAGCAATTCTAAATTAGTACAAGATTACGTGGCAAGGTCACGAATAGGAGAACAGCAATACAAGGCTCATCAATGCCATTCATTTAACAAGAACGCAAAATCGATGAGAAACATGGCCACAGGGAAGAATGTGGTACATAGATCTCTGAGTAATCTCACCAGGACAGAGAAACAGTTCATTAGGACATTCGCAAACTTTTGCGGCAGACCTAATAAGCAGAAATGGGGCAAAAATAGGGCCATAGTAGGTAGGTTAACAGGGCACTCTAAGTTAAGCAAAGCTAATAGGGCTGACCGACGAAGCCATGTGCAGATTATGTTATCTAGAAATTGAAACTACATCCAAAAGCACATCCAATTCCAGTTTTCTTTGCTCTTCGTTTGAAGGTGCTTATCGTGGAAAATTTGTATCCCCTATCAATTATCTTCAAATGCAATTTCATGAAAATGTATGTTCGCTTTTTTGCATGAATGCGTTTTGTAATTAAATCTGACTAAATTTATAATTTATCATTAAATTAAATAATATTCAGTGTTAATTATTTGGATATAGGGTCAAGGTTCCATAAGGTTTATAAATAAATTTTTGAACACACTCCGGTATCAATATTGAATAAATCCAGCATTTACTCACATCTTTGCCAATATTCACTCAATTTTATTTGAACAGAACAACTATAGATCACTTTCTTTTTACAGTGATTCTTAGTATTTATTTTTCCTTCGCTCTGCAGCAACTAGTTTGCTGAAGAAAAGATAACATCATACAGTGTGGAAACCACTTATGGAATAAAATTCTTTGTCATTAATTTAAAAACTTTTAAAAAATGCCGAGACACGTCAACTTTTGAATTGAGTTGTGCGTTATGTGAACATAAATTTAAATGTACAGGGTGATTCACGCAAGTATGCCATAGTCGGTGTTGTTTTTTTTAATGAAACACCCTGTATATTTGCATATTTTTGAAATCCTCCTAATGAACCGATTCCAAAAAAACTAAATAATGTATGGTCAATTCTGAATTATACAGGGTGAAATTTTTATTTTTACAGTTATTAAAACATACATAAAATACCTGATGTATTTGATTTTAATACATTAAAATAAATGCTCAAAATGTTCTCCACCTAGTTGTTGGCAATAGTATAGTCTCCTATAGAACTCCTCCTCAACTTTGTTTAAAGTTTGAGGTGAAATATTCCGTATTTCTGTAGTTATCCTGTCTTTGAGGTCTACAATGCTAGTTGGTTGTGCTGCATATACTTTGTTCTTGAGATAACCCCACAGAAAAAAATCTAACAGCGTAAGGTCTAGCGATTTAGCTGGCCACTCAATAGTACCTTTTCGTCCAATCCATTTATTGGGGAAGATTTCATCTAAATAAGTTCTTACCATTAAAGCATACCTAATGGGGTGTTGCCCCGTCTTGCTGGAACCAAACACTTTCATTTGGTAAGATAGGATCTATTGCGTTGGGATATAAGTTTGCCAACGCAGGAATAACTTCATTTCTAAGCATATTTAAATATTTTCCAGCTGTCAAATTTCCATCTATAAATATAGGACCAATAATATGGTCGCCTATGATACCGGCGCAAACGTTCACCTTTTGAGGGTACTGAGTATGTGTCTCACGCATGTCTCACTGCTGACCAATATCTACAGTTCTGTCGGTTTACCTCTCCATTCAATGTGAATGTTGATTCGTCAGAAAAAAGAATGGTATCAAGAGCTATCTCATTTCTGTTCAGCTTATTTATCAATCTTTCGCAGAAATCCATTCTACGATCTGGATCGTCTTCTGTTAACTCCTGCACAAAAATTAATTTGTAGGGATGAAGTTTTTCTTTATGAAGACATCTTAGAACAGTTGCATGACTAACATTATTTTCACGGGCAATTTTACGTGTACTTGAAGTTGGATTCTCTTCGACACTTAACAAAATATCCACTTTCACATCATCTTCAACGAAGTGTGGTTTTCTTCTCAATGGTTTGACATGTCCAAGTTCTCTGAATTGTGCATGAATTTTAGACACAGTACTTTTTGAAATATTGGGCAATTCGGGATACCTGTGATTAAATAAGTTTGCCACTTCAACTTGACTTCTGCAGTTATCCCCGTACCCGATCTTAGTTAAAATCTCAATT
Organism: Galerucella pusilla; assembly: GCA_910591695.1. NCBI lineage: Eukaryota > Metazoa > Arthropoda > Insecta > Coleoptera > Chrysomelidae > Galerucella > Galerucella pusilla. The sequence goes on along the minus strand of CAJUYI010000223.1, from coordinate 274,315 downwards.
CGGTGAGTCTCAGTTGAATATTTCATCGTTATGTCGACAAGGAAAGAGTGTTTGACAAAGAGCTTACTTCTTCAGTATAAACTGTCAACACATTAACAACTATCAGAATAGAAAACAATCCACATTATTTACCGATTCAAAACAATCCACATTATTTACCGATTTTGTCTAATTATTGGCGTTTTTATGCAATTTTTAGGTATTTATGATATTCATGGGCGTAGCAGAGGTTTTGTTTAATATACAAATACGTCTAATAATTAGTTAGTTTAGATTTTTGATAAATCCATATTTAGCTAATTTAAAAAAGTACCAATATTTCAAGTGTAATAAATTATTAATTTAAAAATTTCACCCTGTATAATTCATAATTGACCATACATTATTTAGTTTGTTGGAATCGGTTCATTAAGAGGAATTCAAAAATATGCAAATATACAGGGTGTTTCATTAAAAAAAACCACACCGACTATGGCATACTTGCGTGACTCACTCTGTACATTTACATTTATGTTTATATAACGCACAAGTTGACATGTCTCGGCATTTTCCATAATTTTCTAAAATAATGACAAAAAGAAGTTTATTCCATAAGAGGTCTCCACACTGTATAACAAACATCATTTTTCATTTGTAAGAACTAATTGGTTTCCAGCACCAAATTCGATATACCTAGCATATAAAAGTTAAATCCACATTACTAAAACTTATTAAGCAGCAATTATCCCAGCTATACAATTCAGGAGCAGTCGTGCAGTTACTATGGGTACCTTCACATACAGGAATAGAGGGAAATGAGCGAGCTGATGCAGCAGCCAAAACTGCAATTCAGAATCCTAGTGCCATCAAAGTCACGAGAGCTATGATGACAGACATGAAAATATTTATCAAGACATCGGTTAATAACGCTTGGCAACACCAGTGGTCCCAATCAAACGATAAACTTAGGGAAGTGAAAAGAACAGTTAAACCGTGGAAGGCCGTTCCAGAAACCAGGAAAGAACAAGTTATTCTTACCCGTCTAAGAATAGGTCACACCCGATTTTCCAATGAATACTTAATGACTAAATCTGAACAACCCCGCTGTACAGTGTGTCAATGCCGTTTAACAGTCAGGCATATATTAATAGATTGTCCGCAGTATTCACAGCAAAGAATTGCATTTAACACTCCACCTTCTATGTATCACTTGCTAGGAGAAGAGTACAATATGGAAAACTTGGTAGCTTATCTACGTGCTATTCAGTTTCTACACAAAGTTTAATTTATTACCAAAATTGTTTTTTTATATCTTCACTGTAGTAGTACTTAATATTTAAAAATTTATTGTTCATTTGGTAGCGCTAATAACCCAAAGGGTTGATGCGCTTTATTTTTCTTAAATAATAAAAAAAAAGTTAAATCTTCAAGACCAGGAGATCTAACGAAGCATCTTGAGATACGTTTAGTTTTAATTAACCGTACATTTGCCGCACCCTGTATATTTAAAGGTTCGTACTGTTAATAATAAATTGCATCATCTGTGTTTGATTCTGTCTAATTAAACATGACAATTTACCTTGGTTAAAGTGAGCCATTCAGATCCTCCGGGATGTCTGTGCACAAAATCGGTCAAATTGTAAATTCCATCATGTATTCTCCACAGCTCTTCTGCTCCGTCGATCTTCTTCTTCTCTTCTAACCATAATTCTGTGGTCACTGACGCCCCCTTGTCTCTAGAAGCTATGGGGTTAATACCTAACGTCGATTTAGCAACCAATTCGGACCGAGGTGGCATAGCTTAATATCCTCTTTCCTCTCAAAACTTCTAAACGAACTATTTCTGTTATTTGTGATACGCATAAAATTGATCGAGAGTTATCTGCGCTATTCGTAGGTCAATAACAGTGATTGCATATTTTCAATTCACAACTAAGTTATCTTTTCTTTATTTTTATTCCGTTGTTTTATTATTAATTATGTTGTGAAACTATAATCTAGAGTGTATTATCAAATTATATTTACAAAAATACCATTCATGTTAATAAGCGCCACTAGCTATCTCCAATTAGGTTCCATCGACTCGGTACATATAAATCTGGTTATTAATTGCATACATTGAGTGAATATTCCAAGCAATATGTCGATGGCTTGAGTGCAAAACGTTGTAACCCACTAAATATTCAAAAAACCGATTTTGGCGCTCAAAACTCAAAGCATTGAGTTGACCTTCACATTCTGGCAAATCATCTTAAGCCACAGCAACCTGATAAATTCATTTTACACGCCAAAAAACATAAAGTTCTATCGAAACCAGGAGGTTTTTTGTTTGCACTGAACAATTGTAGTTATTGGGAATACGACGTTTTGCACTTGGGCCATCGATGTATTAAATGCGTATAACTTACAATTATAAACAATAAGTTCAAGTGTTAAATAAATACCACTTATAAATAGTTTCAATGCTAATGAGCTCACATACACGAGTAAATATGCTACAAAACCAAGCAAATAATCTGGAACCTTTCGGTCGAAAACTAAATCCAAAGTGTATTTAGCCTTGTCCGTATCCACTCAAAAATCTTTTAACAGCAATTTACTACCCGAAGTTGATCAAAATAATATACTTGGAATGTTTTTGGATGAATGATTCAACTTGAAACATCAAATAGGTACCTATACTCTACGAAAGGCAATTGTCTAGAAAGTCTTGTGTAATAAAAACCATCTTTCATCTTGATTTACATATGTCCGCTTCTAAAACCAATGTGAATAAATTAAACTCCGTACCATGCCTGGGCGCCTTTCGCTCTAGCCCCGTAAACACTGCGAAGCCAACGAACCACATCTCTTCATCCGTCAACAATCTCTACTCAGGTCATACGCTACCCAAGTATCGTCAAATCGTTTTCCGCAATTTTCAAAAACATCTTCATCAAATCACGTTGCCCATTGAAATTAAAATTGAAATTACTTAGCAATTAAGTGAAGAAAGTGAAATAATACCACACAAACCATTTGATTGTATTATATACACTGACTTCTGGGAAAATTCTATGTTGCTCTTTGCTCTTTGTGGGATAGCATGTGGAGAGGGATGTGAGATTACGATGTATGCAGACGATGTCTGTCTGGTATGTACTGCAAAGGGAGAGGTGGAGATAGAAAGGAAGGCGGAGAGGATGTGTAGGAAAATATTGGAGAAGATAGAGCAGTGTGGACTGGAAGTGGCTGAGGATAAGACGATGAGGCTACTGGTGAAGGGGCGGAGCAAGGCAAGGGAAGTGGGGGTGATGGTGAAGGGAAGGAAAATTTGGATGGAGGAAGCGGTGGAATATCTATGGGTGTAGTTGGATATCCAATTATCCTTCAAAACCTATATGTTGAAGGCTGCACAGAAGGCAAAAGTAAGGGCAGCATGGCTGGGAAGATTAATGGGTAATGTGAAAGGACCGGGAGAGTGAAAGAGGAGGGTAATTGGTAGGACGGTAGAGCAGAGTATCTTGTATGGCGCGGAAGTGTGGGGTGAGAAAGCAGGGGTGAATGCGAGGGCTAGACCACTCCTGCTTGTGCAGAGAGGGATACTCCTGAGGGTGGTACAGGCGTACAGGACTTGATGGCTAGAGCCAGAAAGAAACGATGGAGGGGTGCGACCAGAGATGAAGTACTCGAATGGATGGATGAGGAAATGTAGAGAAGGTGGGCAATTGGGAGCAGGAGAAATTGGGTGGACCGAAAATTCGGGGAGGTGAACTATTTCTTGACGCAGGTGCTCACAGGGCATGGGTCGAGAGAGGGTTACCTCCACAAGATTGGAAAAAGATAAACTGGAGTATGCGAGAGATGTAAAGTGGAGGATGATGTGGGACATGTGTTGAGATGTTGGAAGAACGAAGAAATTATGAAGAAAATAAACTGGGAGGGGCGGTGTATTGGGAAAATATGGTTGAAATTATGTGGAGGGACGAGGAGGAATGGATGGAGATAAGTGGTGTAGTAGAAAGCATGATTGGGGAAAGAGAAGAACTCGACATGGCATGTGAAAGGTAAAAGTGATAGAAGAGAGAAGATGAAGGAGAGTGTGTGAGGGACCGCTGCCCATCTTGAAGTATGCTAGGGTAGTGATTCCAAGGCGGGAGTAACGGCGAGTTGGAGGTGGGTTTGGTTGGTAGGCATTCCCGTGGGGATGAGTCCAACACTGTCTGGGTACTGGTTATAAGAACCCATCCGAACATGAGTTTCCCATCTCTCGGCCCGAAAAAAAAACTCAAGTCATACGGTACCCATGTATCGTCAAATCCCTTCAACCCAGTTTGCACTCTTTTCCGCAGTTTCCAGCAACCTCTCCATTAAATAACGGTGCTCTTTTCGCTGCCTATTAAAATGACTCTCTCACCAATTAAATGAAGAAATGAAATACAACACAAACCATTCGAATGTATTGGATGTTCACACTGACTTCCAAGAAAATTCTATGTTGCTATTCAATATAATTCTATGTGAGAACGCAGAGCGATTCTCTAACAGATCTCAATAGGTCAACATTCACAAATCTTCTCCAACGCATAATAGAATCAAGGTCAGGGGCGCTATTCTTGACCGTTCGCACTTGTCAAGGTCGTGCGCATCTAATAATTTTGCGAATGACTTTTGCATTTGGTATTCCTGACCATTCGAAAGTCCTGCGATCATGCGTATTTTACAACGAGTGGTGTTTGTTGATCGCAAACGACTTGCGTATGCGTTTTACAGAGTTTTTAGGTTATATCCAGGTATCAAAATCACTGTTATAAAAATTTTTCATGAATTGGATAGTTTGCCATATATTTCACATTTAGAAAATCTTGGAGATGGACCAATCATTCAATACACTCGTTTCAATCCTATTGAACCTTGAGATATTTTAAGTAAATATGCATTTTGCAAAATTCCAGAGAATTTCTAAAGAGTACCTAGTTCTTTAATTTTTATTGAGGTGATTAATCCGAGATGGATTTCTCGTATCAAATAATGAAAACTCAACCTAAGTTACGATCTAACCATAATCTGATGACACAGAACTACTAAATAATCTAGAAATTGCGATGTTGTCAAATTCATTTCACCATGCGAATGAAAGTGTTCGCAAATATCTGCGAGGAGAAGTCAAGAATACCATTTTCAAAAAATGTTCGCAAGTGACCATTCGTAACCCTGCGCATTCGTACAATTGCGAAGGATGTCAAGAATAGCGACCCTGAACTACTTCAAAATATTGTAACTGGCATTCACCCGGACGGTACATATGTTTGCGAAAATTATATTTTGGTCGAAAAAGAACAGAATACAATGCTTAGTACAAGAAAACTTGCAATTCTATGCAACTTATAAATTCTCCGTATGATATATTATTCATAAAGAAGACTCTTCCTAACAGTTCATGCTACGCTAGATGGTAATTTCTCTGCATGAGTAGTTTTTGCAAACTAGTTACTGGATTAAAAAAAATCGAGAGCCTTATTATATGCTGAAACATTTTATTTTGTAATGAAACAAATTTTTTAAATCATTATATCTATATTGGAGGAAATTCGTACGTCCTAAAAGAGACGAAGCACCAGCAATGACTCAACGAACAACTACTTGAACAAGTAGAGTTACCTAGCCGTTTAACAGGATAGGATCACCTTAACTCTCTGCAAAATAATTTACTCAATTGACGACGTTTTCCTATTGACACGTATTGGCTTGCAGCTTTGACCAATTCCAATCCATGCTATTTATGTGTTTGGAGTTGCTCATAAGTACCTACCAGTTTCTGCTGTTCCAATACGGTTTTTTTCTCAAACGTGCATAATTTTATTCGAGATAAAACAATTAAAGGAAAATATTTTATTCACAACCATATATGTAATGCTGTTATTACTAACGTCATTGAAGGTTAGGAAGTGTCATATTACACACCTCTACTTCCCGCCCTGACCACCAACCCTCATCGATCACTTCCCGCCCTGACTTCTTGCCCTCTAAAATAATGTGATCGTTAATCTATTTTAGATGAATATTTTTTTCCAACGCACGTCTTATACATTATATTTACATTGACAGTTATCTGTGGGGTAAGCAACCAAACATACAAAAACGTCTTCAAAAAATGAATCCTAGTATAGAATACTTCCAGTTTTGACTTACCTATCGTTTTATTTTATTATTCTACAAAATTATTATATCTTTTCTCTTATTTTTTAGGAATGAAAACCACAATAATGTTTTTTATTTTTTTATTTCGAAGTTTCGGTAGCGTTCCAGCTACCTTTTCCAAGATTGAATAATGATAAAATAATTTTTGGTCCCTATCTGACACAACGAAAAAAATATGACAACATATATAGACAATCTATTTTGAAGTTTAAGACTACAAAACTTTCTTTGATTTTTCGTCTTTTATTATTGGGCTCTTTCAATATTATTTATGTTTACAAATACCTGACTTAAATATGCTTGAGAAGAGGGGCATAAAATTCAATGGGAATCGACAAAAATAATATTGAAAGAGCCCAATAATAAAAGACGAAAAATCAAAGAAAGTGCTTTAATACAACTTAATGCAGATAAATGTGTAGCTAGTATTTCAGCCGAGTGTAGTCAAATTTGGTTACCAATGTAAGACAGAGAAATGTCCAATAATCAATTACCTGTGTTATCAGGATAGCATCATAAGTTTTTATCCAGGTTTTCTTATGATTTATCATTGGAATAGTTGTTAATCGATACACACTGCAATACACAAAATCACCAAACTGAGTCATACATATTTTGAAAACAAAAATAAGCATACACAAAAAAGTAACAACAAACGCGTTTTATTAACAACATTTCCAAAATAAGCGAAAAAAAGCGCTATCCCAATAAAAACCGTTCCTGGAACGTGCACTTCACTGGATTCCATTCCTAGTAGCTATCATATCTTTGGAATGTCATAAAATAAAATATTTATTTCACATTTTATCAGAGATGTGATCTACTATGAATGGACCTTAATAAAATTTGACAACAAAGTTTTGTAGTCTTAAACTTCAAAATATTATTGATTGTCTGGTTGTCATATTTTTTTCGTTGTGTCAGATAGGGACCAAAAATTATTTTATCATTATTTAAACTTGACAAAGGTAGCTGGAACGCTACCGAAACGTCGAAATAAAAAAATAAAAAACATTATTGTGGTTTTCATCCCCAAAAAATAAGAGAAAAAATAATAAATAATGCCACAAGGAACTTACAGAAGAAAATTATTATAATTATTAGTGTTAGGACATCCAAAAAAGAATTGAAGGAAAACGAAAACAGTGACATTTGAACCAGCGACCATCTCTGACATTTCAATGTCATTATTCATTTTTAACAGTAGGTACTTACCTATGAAATAAATAAATATTTTTAGTTTTCAAATATTGAGAAAAGCGAATACAACTGAGATACAGTCGACGGAAAACCTTTGTAACTAACACGAGGATTAAAAGGGCAATTAATAATCTCGAACAACAACAAATTATCTCGATTGTTAATGGCCACTTCCACTTGGTGGTTGAATAACTTTTTTTTTCAAAAAGATAAGAAGATTGAATAATTTATTCCACTGTATCTTTTCTTTTTGGTTCGCTATCATGCATACGTAGGTACTTGCATGGCATCTATCAAAACAAATATTTCATATATATGTGTTATAAACGCTTAGGAGTACCAGGAGTACTCATACTCCTAGTCATGTAAATGAAACGACACATACCACTTCTATGCCGTTTGAAAAAAAAAATAGCTGGATAAAATTTGCCGACTTCATTGTTTTAAATTGGAATCAAAATAAAAAAGATGTCTCAATAATATTTGGCTTGCGTCATTTCGTATGTTATCGTATCATTGTATACAAACATATATAAGTATTAGATGTTGTTTTTGTTGTTAATCTGTCACATGAAGATATGTGACTTCTATTTAAAAATGGGTTTTATATATTTGCATTTTCTTCCGTTCATTGATCTCAAAAGGTTCGAAAACATTTATTTTGAATCCAATCAAAATAGACCTGTAATACGAGTAGTTTCAATTCTTACCCAGAGAGATATTAGAGATTTTTACCCTATTTTTAACACGCGTATATTAGCTCCACTTGTATGTGTTTGTTTGCTTGTAACCGATTTCTTTGGACTCAATTCTGACCCACTTTAATTGAACAGATTAATTCGAAATTTTGCACACTCGTCGAGGACCGATGAAAATATAATAAAGTGATAGAGTACAGGGTGTTATAAAATGCATGAGGTATGTATCGTTTTTGCTTGAAAGGTTCTACTTTACCTTGTTTTTAAACTAGGAGGAGCATTTTAAGAAACCTCACTTACACCACTAAAGTTACTAGATTAAGAGGGTGTTCCAAAAGGGTATTCTTCAGACTTTTCTAACTTATTGACAATTATGTGACATATGTACTATATTGCTCGCAGGTGTCGTGTCCAATGAGGGATCAATGCAATTTGACAATCTGAATCATCATTGGCCACAGGTCATGGCGACAGCTGTAACTGAATGTCACAATATTGTGAACAAAATGTAAGGTTATCATAAGTGATTCATGTCAAATTGGATTATATAAATATGAACAAAAAAGCTACTGTGTGTTTAAATTGTTCTCTATCCACATTTGAGCACGAACTAGAAGTCAACAAAAGTTTTCATATCAAGCAATAGGTACTATAATAATGTACTGTAATGTTAGTAAAACTTGATGTAGAAATATTTAGAATAATTAAATTTTACTTGGAAAATTATATTATTAACAAAAAAAAACAAGCATAGATTTTGTGTATCAAACTGAATAAATGATAAAAATAGCACTTAACTCAGCTAGAATATGATACTCAGTTGAAAACAAAACAACTATGTATGTATATATGTAGCTAATAAAGATTGAGGTTATGATATTTTCACTAGTAATACCACAAGAGGTCAAATTATTTCCGGAAATTTTCTCGAGCTCATGAATATTTTGAAAGTTTTCTAAAAATATTCATGAGCGAGAAAAAATATCCGGATTTAATTTGACCTCTCGTTGTATTCGGTAAGAAAATTCCTCACCAAATGTGTTTCCAACAACATCAATTTTCGTCTTTATCAAGTTCTTACAAAACAGGTTTTGTCAACTTGATTATTCAGTTACCATGGCAACTCAGTGAAACTATAAACTAGAAATTATTTCTGTCAAAAATTTGTCAAAACAGCACGACGTAGAAAAATGTCTCGCTTCGGTCAAGAAAGTAAAGAAATTATTCGCCAGAATATTAAGCAGTTGACACCAGCGAATACTAGGAAATCGAAGGTAAGTGTATGAAAGCAGCTTCTGCTCAGAAAAAGCGTATGATTTCGACATAGTGGATATACCTGTGGAAGAACTGGCGCTCATTCTTCAACATGCGAAAAAAGAACTCCGAAGACTACAAGGAGAGTGTTATCAAAGTTCTATGGAATTCTACAGCTAAGCAGTTGCAAGAATATTTTTTCGAAAGGTATAATCGCAAATTTATTCCATTCTCTGACATTTGTCATTTGTCAACGCAGGAGGAGCTGCAAAAAGTGCTAAGCGTCGGAAGCTACAAATAGATCCAACCAAGAGAAAGGCAAGTTCTTCCGCACTATCAGCAGACGAATTGATAAAGATTAACGAGCTTTGGGACGAAAACACTCCGGAAGGATTGCAAAAAAAGTTCTTTCACATTGCTGCTCATGAATTGGCCTGGAGAGGAAATGAAGGAGCGGCAGCAACAATAGAATATTTTGTGGAGGAAATTGACAATCAAGGGAAACTAACAGGAAGCATTGAGTATAATCCGGTTTTCTCCAAGACCACTCAAGGCGGTTCAAAAAGAATGGCTGACAGTAAGTGGCTTGTACCGAATACAGTCAATGAAGAATTATGCCCAGTAAGACTGTTCAAAAAACTATAAGCAAGCGAGACCAACTCATCAAAACGAATCGTTTATTTTTAACTCCAAATCCAAACTGGCACCACTCCAATTCCAAAGGTTGATACAAGAACAGCCCGGTTGGACAAAATACAATATCTTCCTGGTTCAAATCGGTGGCATCAGTGATTGGAATCGATGTCAACAAGATCAAGATAACAAATCATTCTGCGAGGGTCACTGCTGTTTCAACTCTAGCCAAAACGGGAATTGGAGAACAGCAATTGATTAAAATAACAGGGCATGGTAGCAGTCACTCCATAAAACCATATCTGCAAATTGACTCGGGCCATCATCAGGATATAATTGAGGCAATGAGGTCTGCTTCAACTTCTGCAAATGATCCAATCCAAGAATCTCTAAATCAAGAGCAAGCAACTTCGAATCAACCTGCGTTTTTAATATAAACATCAATCATAATGGTCCATGAATTTAGAAAACATTTGAGCTTTTTATTGGAATTAATCAGAATTATTATGTAGACAAATAAAAATTAGATTGTCAAAAAAAATATTGTGTCATTATAAACGTCAAAAAAATGTCCAGTATAATTCGCTGTTGGGTACCCACCAGGAAAAAATTTCCGATAAAATTCATCCGTTGCTATGGTGATCTGACAGAAATACACGTTCTGATTGGTTAAAAATCACAACTGTGGAATTTTCGATAATAATACAACAAGTGTGTTAATGATTATCGAAATACAAATTTCTTCGATTTTGAGAAACAAATTGTTGTTTGGAAACAGCACGAGCGCGTAAGCGCGAGTGTGGTTTCCTAAAACAACAATTTGTTTCGAAAAAGAGAAGACATTTTCGAGAATCATTAATTACACGAGTTGTATTTGTCAAGATTATTGCTTGATACAATGATTCTGACGTTTCTTCAATAATTTGACATTTTCTGTCAGTCACTAGATTTTTACTATCGAATAAAACATCCAATGACAAAGCGAAACACACAGATAGGAAAATTGCATGTATCCAATCAGGTGCCGAAATACAAAATCGAAAACATGGTGTTTTCAGATATCAATCCTCATATTTAAACCAATCGAAGGCGCGTATTTTGTATTGAGTGAAATAATCATATAAACACAAAACTGACAAATATCGTTGTCAGTTGTATCTAAAAAGCTATGTGAAACGGGCGGCAATTTAACCAATCACTAGGCTACAGAAATGCCAACTTAAATTCAAATCGCTCCTCTTAGTTTAAAAACAAGGTATAGAGCAAATGCACTAACTGGCGCCTTGGCTTAGTTGGTTGAAGCGGCTTTAGGAGCCGGAAAATATTATCAGCTAATGGCTGCTGAAGCGTTTCCTGTATGGGTGACACAAAACTTTGACATTTACCTTTAAAGCAATTTTAAGTGAAACGTCAAAGTACTCAAGTGACACATAGGAAAACTGCAAAATCGTTGGCCTTTTGGTCAGGTGTACGAAAAAAAATTAAACCAAATATGAATAAAATTTATTCTCTATCTAAGAAACTGCTGTATTATTTCTATTTATTAACAATTTCACAATGGTCTTCCTTGATACTTCTTCAAATCTGGAGGACTAGGATTCGGTTTATTCCTAGTTAACTGCTGATAACTTCCTAAAAGTGTATCCCATTTGGTCACGAATCTTAGATTCAAATCAAACCGTTTGAGTACATCTTCAAAAACTGGATACAGGTGCTCCAAGACCCCATGATCCAAAGTAGGAAATAGGTGATGTAGACAGTGATCACCGAAGTTAATTAAAACCAAGAAATGGGATCCACACACCTCTTTGTGTTCCATAACGGAGTCCAGCTGACTTAGACCCCAATCATAATTTTCATTATTCCTAAAAATCGATGAAAAATTTAAAATCAGTACCTACAACGCTTTCAACATTAGTTGTAAGCGATCAGTTTCAAGTTACAAAGCTGAAAAATGCACGAATAATGGTAAGAACTTAAATATAACCTTGTTTAGCGGTTTGTTGGGGAGTGGTGCGGTGCCCACCCTGTGAGATTTCAGAAAGAAAAATATGAATCGTAAAGGCTAAGGCTGCACCTACATTAAATAAACAGTTTTTTTTTCGGGTCGAGATGGGAAACTCATGTTAGAATGGGCCCTTAACGAGTACCCAGACAGTGTTGGACTCATCCCCCGCGGGAATGCCTACCAACCAAACCCACCTCAAACTCGCCGTTACTCCCGCCTTTGAATCACTACCCTAGCATTCTTCAAGACGGGCGGCTGTCCCTCACACACTCTCTGTCATCTTTTCCCTTCTATCACTCCTACCTCTCACATGCCATGTCGAGTCCCTCTCTTTTCCTAATCGTGCTTTCTACTACGCCACTTATCTCCATCAATTCCTCCTCGCCCTTCAACATAATCTCCACCATATTTTCCCAATACACCAGTTTATTTTCCAACTTCTTCAAAACTTCCTCGTTCTTCCAACATATAAACGCATGTCCCACATCATCTTCCACTTCACATCTCTCGCACAATCCAGGACCAGTATTCTTGGATAAGTGAAGGGAATACTGATGTGAACGTGTTATGTGAACGGTCCCTTCATGTTTTGACAAAAAAAACGTATTCTCCAGCAATCAGTGTCCTCCACCGATGAAAGTAAAATTTACTGTATTTTGACAGTTTACTAAGCAAACGCCGAATGTTACTTTTAAACAAAGAAGAAGAAATTACCTAACCCCAAAAAAATAAGATCTAAGTTTTTGTCACATTATAACACACATGCGCATGTTTCACCATTTCCTTTCACATCACACATCGCTTGCTGTTCATCAAGTGAAGAGTGCATGTGAAAGATCCTTGCATCAAAAATACGAAACTGTCAAGTTTTCACGTGTTGTGACCGTTCATCAGTTCGTGAATCGTGGTCCAGTTTCTCTTTTCCCAATCTTGTGGAGGTAGCCCACTCTCGACCCATGCCCTGTGAGCACCTGCGTCAAGAAGTAGTTCACCTCCCCGAATCTTCGGACCACCCAAGCTTTCCTGCACCCAATCGCTCCTTTTAGCGCGCCCTCATGCTCATCAAACCTCTCTCTATTTCCTCATCCATTCATTCCTGTACTTCCTCTCTGGTCGCACTCCTCCAGCGATTCTGTCTGGCTCTAGCCATCAAGTTCAATGGATAGGAACTTGACAGCACCGCTGCTGCCAGTCCACCAACTGTCATGTACGCCTGCTCCACCCTCAGATCCCTCTCTGCACCCGTAGGAGTGGTCTAGACCTCGCATTCACCCCTGCTTTCTCACCTCACACTTCCGCGCCATACAGCATACTCTGCTCTACCATCCTACCAATTACCCTCCTCTTCCACTTTCCCGGTTCTTTCACATCACCCATTAATCTTCCCAGCCATTCTGCCCTTACTTTTGCCTTCTGTGTAGCCTTCAACATATGGGTTTTGAAGGATAATTGGCTATCCAACCACACCCCTAGATATTTTACCTCTTCCTCCATCCGAATTTTTACTTACTTACCATCACCCCCACTTCCCTTGTATTGCTCCGCCCCTTCACCAGTAGCCACAACGTCTTATCCTCAGCCTTTTCCAGTCCACACCGCTCTATCTTCTCCACAATCTTCCTACACATCCTCTCCGCCTTTATTTCTTTCTCCACCTCTCCCTTTGCAGTGCATACCAGATAGACATCGTTCGCATACACCCTCTTCACATGCTATCCCACAAACTTCATCAAACACACACACTTCCAGAGCGTCGGTCCCAAAACCGAGCCCTGGGGCACTCCAATCTCCGTCCCATACCTTCTTCCTCTAGTGTCAACTATCGCACGCTCAGATAGTCCTCTACTAGATTAACTAGTCCCTCCCCTCCCCTACTCCAAGCTTTATCAACGCGCTCAACACCGCCCGTTTACTGACACTGTTGAACGCGTTCCCTACGTCGAAGAACACGAGTAAGGCCAATTTTTTACTCCTACAGTTACCCTGCCTAGTCCTTTCCACCAAGTCCACCACCCTGCCCAGCGCTGAGAGAGCTGAGAGAGAAAATTTGCTGAGAGAAAAGATTGGTAAACATTTTTTATTCCTTCTTTAGCATCAGAAAAGATTTCTTATTGTAAGAACAAGCCAATAGATACTAATAACTACTACTACTATACTAATACTAATACTACTAGAAACTCTAATGCAATTCTATGGACACCTGAATAAAACTAAAACTATTGTTACAGAAGCTGCTGCTGCAATCTAGCACTGCCAAAATAATGAATGTTTGATAACTACAAATGTTTAACAGTAACTGTCACAACGCGTTAGAATTTTTCGCAAACATGGTAGCGTTATTAAGAAAATAGAAACAATATTGAACAAGCACAAAACCTATTTTTTCAATGTAAATGGATGCAATTGTATATTTGAACGTTGTTTTCAACTCTGATCAACGTTTTTCAATACTATTTTTTGATATTGTCAAATTTAAAGGTACCTACCTTACTCTTGAGTAAAGTTCATATTTTTTGAGAAACCTCGCATAATACTAGAAAAAATTAATATCTGATAATTGTATTTCAGATTTTAGAACAAACAGAACTTATTATAAGGAATAAGATGCATGAAATATTGTAAATTTGGGATACTTTATCAGAGGGTTACTTATGATTTGGTTGCTGTCAAAACCTAACGGTATATCTTGAGCATAATTATACATATATCTACCTTGGAGTGTCTCCATCGTGGAAAATATCTGGATGATGATGTGCGCCGTTTAAACCGATAAATCCCAAATATATTCCACCAACTGTGAGTATTAAATTCCACATCAAAAGCGTGTGCCATAATGTTTGGCCACCAAAAATGTACATTATTGAAGGTAAAGATAATCCAATCAAATCTGTTAATCTCAAATTTCGATAATTACATTTTGGTGATGTTAATATTCTACAACAAAAAATGCTAATATTAACAAAAACATAAGTTAATACAAACCAAACTTAAGCACAATTGAACATAAACGTCTTCCTCCATCAGTACCTATCTTATTACCAGTACTATCCTAGGTTTTAGAAAACATTATGTATTTCCAAATTAAAAGTAACTTAAATTTTCTTCTTTTCAATCTGGCATCCGCAGTGGCTATAGCTGTAGTACACTGCTTTGCTAAATTTTGTGGAAAATATTCTAAAAGCAACAGACATATGCGTAGCGTTTTAGTTCTTCTTGGGTCTCCTAAACTATGAAGATAATGGAACACCCTCCAAATACCCTTCATTTCATGGTACCCCATATCAAACGATTACAATCTATGGATACGAGAGGAACATTTACCCAAATTAAAGCTTGCATATATCCCTAAATTCCTAAGAAAATTGACGTCTTGTTACTCCGCACCCTGTATCTATGCCAAGGATATGGAAGCGATACATGGATATCACAGCTACCTTTTACAACTTTTATAGGCTCACTTGTTTGTATTGAATGAAAAAAAATTACTTAATTGTTTTTACCTCCTTATTACCGGTCCATAAAACGATAATACGTAGACAAATGGCATGAATATAGCATATCTAACTTGTTGGAAAAGTGTCTTCTGAACAGGTAAATATTGAGCTACAGGCGCTAACATTGAAATCTCTAGATCAATTGCAGTATTTGTATATAGGTGATGGCTCAACACGTGACTTATCCGCCACTCTCTGTAAAACAAGAAAATAATAAATTATAATATTTATTTGGCTCTACTGTAGGTAACTGGAACCTCGAAAGCGTTCAATATTTTTGAAACCGAATTTGGTGAGATTAAATACATATTTTCACTGGTTGCCAGCTGTATAGTACCGCAAATGGTTGCGTTTCTTAATTTTCTGAGATTTTCCTTTGGAACTATTTAGAAGAAAAGGAAAACAATAGATAGGTATATCAGGTCTCATACGTACCTTCACACATACTTTCTGTAAAATAACATGGAATTGGAATGTTATGGTAAGTGTGGTGATAAAACAGGTATTGAAAAATAATTTTTCTACTACTAGCTGTGAAATTTACAATGATTGCGTCTTCTAGTCAACTGAGAAGTTGAATTTCTCTTAGTGGTTAATATTTCATCCTATCATAAACCTAGGTCAATAATGGAAAAATTCGAATAGGTATTTTGAGAATCCAGAGAAAGTAGCTTAACAAAAACAACATAATTTCTCATTTTTGGAAAATATCCAATACTTTGTAACAGGCATATCAAGTTCATCTTCCAGTTAATCAACTTTCACTAAATCACAGCAATCATAGTTAACTCTTCCCAAAAAAGAGTGTTTATTCATTTCAAATCAACTTTTACTGATGTCTTTAGTAAAAGATGACTTTTCCTGTAACAATTATAAACTATAGGGATAATGATATTTCATTGCTGTATGTTTAAATTGTAATAGCAACAATAAAGAATTCGTTTGATAAAGCTACTGTGTTAGCGAAACGCGTCACTTTATGTTTAAATACTATGTAGATTTAACAAAATAAAATTGTTTGATTTCATAACTAACAATAAAGAAGTTCATATGCACCGTTTTCTCATTAAAGATCTTTTAGGATTGAAATAGTGTATAGTGTCAATTATTTTTAATTTTTGTCTTGAATTTGTCTAGAAAAATTGTATAGGTATATACCACGGTGGTGGAGACATTTATAAGCCTTCTTCCGCTCGGGAAAATTTGGTGCTTGGTCAATGATAAATAGTCTTCACTATAGTGTATAATATACTAAGTATTATGTGAGGTATGGTGAACACAATAAATTATTATCAGTAGTAATAACCCAAGGTCATTGATAATTGTTCAAAAAAAATTTATGGCAGATTTCGAAAGCTTGTTGCTTGGAAACAGACCGTTGCCTACAAGCAACAAGCTTGAGAAAGTTGTCATAAAATTTTTGAGTATTTATCAGTGTCCGAGGGTTATTCGGATAGAAAATTTTTTACCAATTATATAATTACAACCAAATCGTGACATTTCCAAATATTAAATATTTGAAACTTCAAAATAGAAATAAATGAATATGTATGTGTCCTTAGCAACGTGAAAACAGCCCATGGTCTGTTATCAGTGTAATGTTGACATGATTGGGTGAAATTGTTCATATGATAAAAAATAAGGAAATTTTATTGGTTATTGGAGCTGTCAAAAAGTTTTCAGTAGTAATAACCTTTGCATTGATAATTGCTTAAAAAATTTATGGCAGATTTCGAAAGCTTGTCGCTTGGAAACAGACCGACGCCGTAGGCGGAGGTCTGTTGCCTACAAGCAACAAGCTTGAGAAAGTTGTCATAAAATTTTTGAGCATTTATCAATATCCGAGGGTTACCTTATTTTAACATTTTAAGTTTTTCAGTTACTATTATATACTATTATATTAGTTATTCGGATAGAAAATTTTTTGCTAAATATAGAAAAAATTCAGAACTAAAACAAATCGTGGCATTTCGAAATATTAAATATTTGAAACTTCAAAATCGAAATAAATCAATATG
Organism: Galerucella pusilla; assembly: GCA_910591695.1. Lineage (NCBI taxonomy): Eukaryota > Metazoa > Arthropoda > Insecta > Coleoptera > Chrysomelidae > Galerucella > Galerucella pusilla. The sequence continues at coordinate 256,851 of CAJUYI010000223.1, read as the reverse complement.
CGTCCATAGCAACGTGAAAACAGCCCATGGTCTGTTATCAGTGTAATGTTGACATGATTGGGTGAAATTGTTCATAGGATAAAAAATAAGGAAATTTTATTGGTTGTTGGAGCTGTCAAAAATTGTTCAGTAGTAATAACCTTGACATTGATAATTGCTTAAAAATTTTATGACAGATTTCGAAAGCTTGTTGCTTGGAAACAGTTGTTGCCTGTTGCCTACAAGTAGCAAGCTTGAGAAAGTTGTCATAAAATGTTTGAGCATTTATCAATGTCCGAGGGTTATTCGGATAGAAAATTTTGTGCAAATTATAGAAAAAATACAGAGCTGTGACATTTCGAAATATTAAATATTTGGAACTTCAATATCGAAATAAATAAATAGTGTCTATCAGGGTAGGGAATCTCTGAAGGCGCGAGGGTGCTGCCACATAGGGAGTCCCGTCAGTACTGAAATTTCTAATTTAGTGAGAACTGTAACGCCGTTAGTGGTAGTTGCAGAGTCTTCCAGATATATCAGCGCTGACATCCTAACGTGTTATCTATGATCCTACCCTGACAACCTGACAACTGCAGACCAACGTTTCACGACGTGTATCGTAAGTTTGTCCAGTTTTCGTTTTTAAAAACTATTTTGCTCATTTGTATGTGAGTTGAGTATTGGTAGTTGGTTTTTATTGTTTATAGTGTGACTTTTATTTTAAGAGACAATTTCGAGAATATGTATTGTGAAAGACTGTAATGTGAGGTGCATCCGGTAAGCTCTATATTTATAAAAACATCTTTCATTAAATGAAAAGTGACAGAAGTAGTTATTCTTCCATACAGATTTGAACTTCTCAGCATTTTTGTTGAATTGCTAACATTCATTTTCCTTCATGTTTATCATTGAAATATGTGAAAAAACGTTCCATTTATTGTATACTTTTTTTATTGAATAAATTATATGAACTTCATGATTATTGCTTTATTTTTCTCACTTCAGGCATTATATGGTCCATTCTTTGACATTTCATTAAATTTTACTTGACTCGATTGATTGTTATTATAGTAATATATCAATATTATGTTGAGTAAGTTTAAATGAAATATCAGAAAATGGACCATAAATGTCATTTTGCAATACTAAAAGTAAAATTACAGTAATTTTGAATATGCCGCCAAAAACTATAAAATTACAGGAATCTTCTCTTTCGGCTGTTCACAACCATCTGATTTGTGTTAGAGGTACTGACGGGACTCTCAAGATGGCGCCACCCGTACAAATAGAGGGCGCCATAGGTCAATTTCCCATCTATAAGTATTTTGTCCATAGCAACGTGAAAATAGCCCATGGTCTTTTATCAGTGTAATGTTGACATGATTGGGTGAAATTGTTCATATGAAAAAAAATGAGGAAATTTGATTAGTTCTTAGAACTATCAAAAAATTTTCACTATTATTCGAGACGTGCGAAATCAACGGGTGAAAAAATAGAAAAAATTTAAAGAGTGCTCCAACGCGTCACTGTAACAAAGCAACGGTTTCAAGTTACTTTATTAAACTAACTCAGTAACCGTAATATTTGCATATTTCAAAAATTAAAAAAATTACCAGTAATGGGTAGCTTTTAGTAACGCGCCACTGAAATATAGAATTTTCTGTACGTTACTTAGGTCCGGTTTTATCACCTCTGGTCAAAAGTGATAGTTTGTCAACCACTGGTCAGGTGTTGATCTTGGGGTTAGGAAAAAATGTGTTCTATCATCATGTGTCAGCTACTTTTGACTAGAGGTTACTTAACATCGATAGTTTTCATACATTATAATGAAGATATTGAACAAAATTTGACTCTTCCGCCTAAAAATTGCATATAAAAATTTGGTTATAGGTATGTCAAAGCACCTTGTTATAGACAAATTATATTTCTCTATGCACCATGTTTTGTCAGATTGTTTGTTTTCGTTTCTATAATGGAAGAACAAAAAATAAAAGGAAAGGAGAGTAGGAAGAAAACTTGATGCTTTATTGGTATTAACCAAAAAATATTATAGAATAATATAGAATAAAAGCACAGATGCCGTAACCTAGAAGGCAAAGCAGCAATGTTGGAAAAACATTGCCGGTGAGCTAAACAGTTCCGGAATTTATGGCAGAAGGTCTGAGAATTTCATAGTAATTTACCCTTTCTCGGATATATTTGTCTTCGAGGTTGAGGCATGGGAAGGAATAAATCATCCTTATCTGAGTCATCGAGTCCGGGATCAATCGTTATTTTCATTATGATACTTTATAGGATTTATATTAAGCGCTAACGTCTTTTATTTACAAGTAGTCAATTAAAAATAAATGGAGATGTGCTGTGACAGAAATATAATAAGAATTGTCAAGATTGTATGGTAAAATGACACCAAAATTAGGTTAACCAGTGTCAAAGTCTTAACAAGAACTCAAAGTGCCTGTTACTTCATCCTTTGGTCAAAGAACTTAAACCTATAGTAATAACGAAGCAAGCGGTCGTAGAACAGCAAACCTCTTGTCAGATCTTGTTAACCATAACTAGAACTCTTAACCAGAGGTGATAGAACCGGCTCTTACAGCTCTGATAATTACCCAAAGATAATAGGTAATAGATTTCTCACCTTACTTGCAACAAGGATAGCTGAAAATAGTACATTCTAAAATTATCCTTCATGTGGGTATAATTATGAGTAGCAATGGTGAGCATTCCTAAAATAAGTCCTGCGAAAGTTCCCAACCAGTAATTAGAGCCAGAATTAGCTAAAGTAGCAAATACAAACAAAAAAAATACCATTGCATCACACATAAAGTTGGTGTTCTTAATTGATTGTTTCGGAACGTTTTTTAGCAGTGGTCGTATCTCTTTTTTAAGGGTTTTGTAGAACCCATCTTCATTGAAGGTAAATGGCGAGTTTCGTTTTGTCTTCGCATTTTTGACAAAAAATTTCTTCAACATTTGCTCTGGTAACTCTGTAAGATGATGAACTTCGAAAGCTTCGGTTAAGTCAGTACCCTGTAGAATTGAAAAATTATAAACTTTAAAGCTTCATTATAATCAACCATCTTTTATTTATCAATTTTCAAATGCTACAGATTGTAATTAAATAGGTTGAATAATTAAAAATACATATATTTGACAGTACCATATGCTTTTAAGTGAGTTCAAAGTTTTTTTAATTAAATCAGACTGAGTTTTCAAAGCGTATCAAGATAAAATAAAAAGCACTGAGGAGTAATAATATCAACTTAGATGCAAACCACCTCAAAAATATCTCAACCCCGTTATGCGACGAGTTTCAATAAAATATAAAGCACATCTTCCATCAATTATGTCGTTACTTTCTCTAGTTGTTTGTTTTATGTTAATCTCGAGTTAATTAAAAACACATCTGGATGTAGAAAAGTGATCGTAGACTTAGATTTGAAAAAAAAAATTGAAAAAATACAAGTTTCTCCAAAAAATATTACCACATTTGTTAGAATTAGTCGAAGCAGTTTAGAACTGGGTTATATACCAGAAGCTTGGTGAAGGGCAGTAGTAATGTTCATTTCAAAAGCTGCAAAAATTGACACAACAAACCCCAAATCCTTCAGACCAATTAGTCTAACATTGTTTCTGCTCAAAAACATTGAAAAGGCTATCGACAACTATATTAGAATGGGAATCTTAGAAAGACTACCTCTCCACCTGTATCAACATACTTACCGGAGGGGGAATCTACGGAAACTGCACTAGTACAGCTGTCAGAGGATATCCGAGGTGCTCTAGACAACCAAGAAACTGTAGCATGTGCATTTTTGATAGGAGGATCTTTTGGCAACACTCCACATAAGGCTGTCAAGATAGCATTAAATAAAAGAGGTGTAGAGAGCACAACATCCAAATGTATGTCGGAACTGATCACCACTAGAGTAGCAGAGACGAAGACTAGCAAAGACATTGTCTCCATCTGTGCAACCAGAGGATGCCCACAGAGGGGAGTAGCATCACCATTACTGTGGAGTCTGGCGGTTGCGAACTCCTGTGTGGTTTGACGGATCTCGGAATATCCTGCCAAGGATATGCCGACGATATTGTCATAGTAGCCAGGGGGAAATTCGAAAACACCCTTTGCGATATTGTACAAAAGGGTCTGAACTATACAAATAGCTGGTGTAGGCAAGTGGGACTTAGCATAAACCCCACTAAAACCATCTTGAAAGCATTCACCAAGTAAAGAAAAGTCAACCTCAAAACCAATAAACTTGATGGGAACGATATTGAATGGAGACAAGAAGTCTGGTATCTAGGTTTGACTCTAGATAGTGAACTGTGGAATAATCGAAAAGGAGATTACATACAAAGCAAAAATGGTTCTAATGGTGTGCAGGAACCTGGCAGGGAAAAACTGGGGCTGTAGCCAAAAAATCCTAAGCTGGATGTACATTGCTCACTTATGGAGCCATTGCCTGAAGTAGTAGAACCAGCCTAATGACGACGAGAGAAAATCTCTCCAAAGTTCAAAGACTAGCCTGTATATGCATTATAGGAGCAATGAGAACATGCACAACAGCAGCCATAGAAGTGATTTTTGACCTCACACCACTATATATAGTCGTGGAAAGTATTGCAGAAAGAACAAGATACAGACTAAGTATTACTTTTCAAAGAAATTCGGTTAGTTTACGGTGTTGAGCAACAAGAAAAAATGGGATCTAAACACCATCACCAGACTTGGAAAGAATTCCTTTTAATGGTACACAAACGGCTTAAAAGCGATAGAAGGAACTGTGATAGGAAGTGTACGAGCCAGAGACCAAACACAGCTTAGGGGAAACATCTTCCAAGCGGAAATTCACGCCACAAGAAAGATACAGAAGGCAAAGGATTATCATAAAGTCGAATAGTCAAGCAGCCATTGAAGCTCTGAGCTCTTGTGTAATCAGTTCCAAAATTGTCTGGAAATGCCTAGGCAAAATCAATGAGCTAGGCGAGAACAATATGGTCACCTTGCTGTGGATTCCGGTGAACACTAGAATAAAAGGAGATGAAATAGGGGGACTAAAATATCTTTTGCGGAATCAGCTCAATTGTAATATTGAAAAACATAGTTATAGCCAAAAAAGAGAAGATCTGACTATTGGAAAGATCTAGAAGGGCTTAGACAATCAAAGATTCTTCTGGGTGACTACAACCTGTTGAGATCAAATTAATGCATAAGTCAAAGTAGAACTGCTCTAAGAGTTTCAACAGGGATTCTAATGGGACATTTTCGCCTGAATAGGCACCTGAAAAATCTCGAGATAGTGGAGAAGGAAGAATGTGGATTTGTGGCATGGGAGATGAAACCTCCATCCACATACTCACCAATTGCACAGCAATTCAGAGTCCTAGGACACAGCATCTTGGAGTTTACTGGATAGAAGAGGGTCATTTACCCAAGTTTAAGCCTGCAGATATCCTAAAATTCCTTCTCCTCGAGATAATTAAAAATACTTGTTTAAATATAGAGAAGTGATCGTAAACTCCTCTTATATTGGCCGTAGATTCACACATTCCACATTCCATCACTTTTTCTCGAATATACAATACCCATTACCCTGGTCTTCTTACTTATCAATCCTTTTTTTTTTTATTATTGGGAATACTGACTCAAAATTTTGCACCTGAAGGACTGTAGCTGATATTTGAAATTTAAAAAAAAATAGTATCTCGAAAAGTTTACCTACACCTTTTCAGGTATAAGGTTTTCTACACAAATTGACATTGAAATTGAATATGAAACAGCAACAAATATGTAGCGAAATTTCTAGAAATGGAATAAAAGTAATTTGGTTATGTTAACCTTTGTTAGTCTCAGCCAGTCTGACCCGCCAGGATGGCTTTCTACAAAATCAGTTAAATCGTAAAGGCCATCATGTATTCTCCACAGTCCCTCAGCACCATCGATTTTTTTTCTTCCTTCTAGCCATAAATCGGGATAAAGGGAACCTCCTTTCACTTTCGTTTCAGGTGACTTGAAGCCCAGTGACGAAACGGCAATAGACTCTGCCCTGGGGGCCATACTTTGGAATGCAGCCTTTAAACAATAAAATAGCAATCTCAAAAGTATTATTATTATAACCTTATATTATTCTGAGCATCACAAATGGTTATAAAAAACAAATCGTAATTAAAATACTGACTGAATAGACAAGAAAACTATTTTTTCTACGACCGTGCGTTTTAACCCATTTTCCCGCACGCATTTTAGTTTTGAAACTGTCATTTTCCCGCACTAGTGCGGACAAGTAAAATTATGCAAATTTTGACCTTATTAGATAGTTTTTCACTTGGGATGGTATACTATTTGTATATACGGACGTAGAAAAAATAATGTTCCTAACTTATGCGTAAAGTGTCTTTCCTGCCCTTGAACGCTTGCCCGTACTCCGCTCCGCGTCGTTCGGGTCACCTGCAGTAGCGTGCGGGAAAGTATCACTTTCCGCACTTGTCAGGAAAATAACTATTCTATGATGTGAATATAGGTATACAAAATGTCCCCCTAAGTTGGAATCATATGAAAAACTTTTTTATTATTAATTTTAGGAAGAAAAGTTATTCCTCAGAAAAAGTATTGCATTATCTTAAACCTAGAATACAGTCATCAAATATCAAGTTTTTTAGTCGTATACAAGGATTGTCCAAAAATATCAGTTTTACTCCGAGAGTAAGGTACCTTTAAATTTGACAATATCGAAAAATGTTACCGAAAATTTAGAAAATTAAAAACTTCGATTAAATATATAATTACATTCATTTAAATTGAAACTTCAGTTTATTTTATTTTTTCTAATGTTTCTATTATATTTTGAATGAACATTTATCTCTTGTAATCACGAAACACATGATAATATTTTAGGTTTTCCATGTTTTTTTAATAATTTCGCATTTAAAACGCGGAATAAGTGCATACCTACTTATTTATTTTGTAAATAATAAAATACATTCAAACGCCAAGTTAAAAAATTAACATCCAACTTAGGGGGACATATTGTATATAAAAAATACTCGAAAAAATTAATGAGTACCTACTTACAACGAATTTAAACACAACTTCATAAACTCAGCAATTTAGTTGGTGATTATTGTAATTCAACATTTATTTATTGAGCATAGATAATATTTGACCCTATATACAGAGATAATATTAAGTTTTCAAAATTAAAAATTGATGTTTTGGTAAAACATTGATACTTAATCTAATTGAAAAGAAATAATAATTTTAAAATCAAGGCACGAAAAAAACACTCTTTATAACTTGGTTCCAATAGGATACCAGACTACTCTTGGGCCAATTGGGTGCGATTAATAAGGCTGTAGCTCTTTTTATCAATGTTGCCACATTTATAAAAGTATTCTTCAAAATCATAACCTCATTTTTCCTTGGTTAAAACAGAGCATAGGTTAATTATCGAGATGGGCAAGGAAAATGATTGAAGAAGCTATACAGAAGGGGAAGGGCGAAGGGAATGGTTATTTTTCCTTCCCCCTCTTGAATTAATTTGACCAAAATAAGGTTATGATTTTGCAGAAATTGAGAGTTTATACTTTTATGAATGTGGCAACGTCGGTAAAGAGAGCTACATTTAGACGCTCCTGTCCTGGCGGTCTATTCTCAAAAAGTGACTTTTTCTTGTGGCATGCAAGACTGTACTTTTGTCCATTATAAGAATTATGTGGTCCTTAAGTAATTGTACATAGAAGTATAGTACAATCTTCACTTCAAAATATTGCGATTTAAACCAACTAGCCTAAAAAAAATATTGATATCAAGAGAGATACAGGGTGTTGAACATGAAATCTTAACTTCGTTTTTTACAATAGCTTCAACGTTTTTTGACGTATATATGCACAAAAATTTGAGGTTTGGGGTTTTTTGATATGAGAAATCATAATTTTCTATTTATTTGGATGTATTTTGTAGATGGTATTTTCGAAAATACCGGATGTCATCTCTACTTAGAAGGTGATTCTTCGAGAAACACATTTTTTGCTGCTGAATTACTTACATTATAGACCTTAGTTGCTACGTTTGAGCGGCCTGAGGATGAAAATAGACTTGCTGTCGGCATGAAACATCGTTTGTAACGCCAATGACATGAAACGAACGATTTTGATTTCTGCGCAAGTCGGTTGGCAACCTACATGGCTTCTTCTATGTGAAACGGAGTCTACCCTCTCACATATTATTAACACCCTTTCAAAGATTGAACTTACAGAGGTGATCTAATTATATTTTTGGCGCAACAGACAGTATTTTCGACAGGAGTAAATATTCGCTATCGACATGTGTTTGCAACATTGAAAGGGGTATAGATGCCATAAGATACTCTCAGATAGTCTTGCAACACTTAAATATTTAGCATGTCTCCAAATCAGATCGTGACGAGGCAGCGTTTGATAAAACAACCTTTCCAACAATTATCCAGCAACCCAACTCCAGGAATGTACCTCTGGTAGTAGGACAATGGATACTCAAGATGCTCATTTCTAGTAGAGCAATAAGTATCAATGTAGAATACATCACAGTAAGAGGACTGGTCATGAGGGGATGTCCACAAGGAGGAGTCTTATCACCCCTTCTGTGGAACATAGTCCTAGACACCCTGATTATCACCTCAACAATAATGGATTCTACACAATTGCATACGCAGATGACATAGTTATCTTGCAGACTGGCAAGTTTGTGAACACACTGTGCGATAGAGCGCAGGATGAGCTCAAATTAATAGAAACATGGTGTGAGGAACACTCACTGTCGATCAATCCCAGGAAGACTCCCGAAATCTTCAAAATTAAACTAAACTTCTGGGAAGAGGTGAAATACCTTTTGGTACTACCCTCGACAGAAAACTAACATGTAACTTTCACCTACACGGCAGAGCAAAAAGAGCATATGTGGCTTATGAGCAGTGTCGGAGGACAGTGGGACGCACATGGGGTCTGTCACCCCGTGTGGTCACTTGGATCTACACTGCAATAATAAGGCACATGTAAACTTATGGAGTAATTGCATGAGGACCGAAGGTTCTACAAGCGCCCATCCAAAAATTATGTGTATCAAATACAGCGAATGGCTTGTTTAAACATCACAGGAACCATGAGAACAACACCAACCGCGGCAATGGAACTAATTACTGGTCTGACCCCCCTGGACATGTACGTCAAGGAGGTTGCGTCAATGGCCATGGTATGATTGGGGTGAGGTGGGTTAAAAAGCACGACAGGAGTAAAGGAAATCGCATTGCCGATTCTTTAGCCAGGGAAACGGCTGGACTAAAAATTTTAGGACCCAGTGACACATACGGCCTAACGACTTCGGCAATTGCTTAATCCCTTAAGAGATGGGATGGAATCAAAGGATGCAGGCTTGCCAGGATCACCCTGGGCGACCCTGGGAAGCTAGCGCTGAAGAAATATTTGGCGATGACCAGGAAAAACCTACGTTTAACAGTAGGATTTCTGACTGGCCAATGTCAACTAAGGAAGCACCTCCATACTAGGGGGCTAGTGGACACACCTCTATGCTGGATGTGTGAACAGGAAGATGAAACTGTCAGGCATGTCTTATGCGAGTGTCCGGAGTTATCGTCAATAAGAGAGTGTGTGTTAGGTTAGATTACCAAAAGAAACACAGGTAATAAAATTCACATCCTAGACTAGACCTAGACCTAGACCTAGACTCACATACTAGACAAGCACTACTAGCCCTGAACAGACCACGTATCACATCAAGCCTAGTACTGGAGTGTCACCTGTCCCTGTCCCTGGTCTGTCGGCGTCGGCATCGGCTATGATTGACCTAATAAAGGAACACTTCCTTGATAAGTTTAAGGGTAGATGGGACGATGCAGAAGGTTGCAGGCTTGCCAAGGAACTGCTGCAGTATCCAGACAGCAAAGTAGCCAAAAAATAAGTGGCTATGAACAGACAGAACCTTCGGACAGCCACGGGTATTATGACCGGTCACTGCCACCTACGAAAACACCTCTACAGACTGGGTCTGTCTGACACTTCACTCTGTAGAGGATGTGAACAGGAAGATGAGACTGTCGAATACATTCTTTGTGAATGTCCGACACTCTCTCAATTTAGGTTTTCCGTATTTGGCGAGTACAGGCTAACACAAGTCAGCATGAGGGAGCTTACATCCGGCGACGTTATCGCCTACTTCAAACAAGTAGGCTGGATGACGACCCAGAAGGAAGTCTGAGCCTCAGAAGGATGCACGAAGCACAATGGGCCAATTGTGGCCTAAGTGCTGTGCGGGGGTCACCCACCCTTCAAATTCTTACAGATACAGATACAGAGAGAGTGTGTGTTCGGTGAGTGTTGGCCTACACCTGCCGATATAAAGGAGATGTCTCCTAGTGACCTGTCCACCTTCCTAGGAAGGACAGGATGAACGATGACCTGGGAGGACAACTCCTCGAGAGGATGTACAATGGGTCACATGTGGCCTAAGTGCTGTGAGCCTACACTCACCCTCCCTACTATACAGATCAAGAGGTGGCTGATGTACATCTCCGGTAGACTCAAACTGAAGATCCTACGTACTGGTCCCAAAACAGGAACATATCAGGAAACACCTGGTCAAAAACCCTTGGAGTTGCTGACCAATAAAATATGAAACCTCATCATAGTATCCCAAAGAAGCACATATAGCTAACATATTTGGAGATGATCCTATCTTTTGTCTGTGCATGGAAGAGGAAGAAACAGCCTCATATATTATCTTGAATTGTGAAGCACTGTCCCATTTGATATATAGACCTCTAGGATTAACGCGCCCAAGGAAGGATGTTTCCAAGAAGGACCTAGTGATACGACTGTTGAGCTCGATGAGAACTTCTAATCTCTTCGCAGTCTTCGCATAAACGATATACCCATAGATAAGATACAACCAAGAACACAAACAAAACCAAACACAGAATTTATTATATATTCTTCTACAGACTCGAAAAACGTTCCCCGTGAATTCAATTATATAAACCACCATATTTTGATTTTGTATACAATTTCTACTCGCATCAACTTCTAAAATATGTGTTACTGTTACTAGGGAACAAATTTTCAAATATTTCGTGTATGGTTCACGTAACAATATGATTATCATGTAGTTGAATTAAGTGGCTGTAAGTATATAAGGCAGTTTCGTGTTTAAGACTACCTGAATTCCTAAATAGTTCAAGTCAAAAGATATAAAATTTTTGACATTTGACGTTATGTCAACTTTGACGTTGATCCTGACACTTGCTCTGAATTTTCTAACCACTTTTAGATTAAATTTTATAAATATTTACCTTAAATTAATAGCAATTTGTACAAAATAATACTTATTTTCAAATATGTAATTAATTAGTGTTCAATGGCGACTGCAGATCTATTAGATCATGAAAATCAACACAATGTAAGAGAAATCGACTACAAAGAAATTCAGCAACTACAGGTGAGTATATTTAGTAAATGTTCTATCTCTTAAACTATACCTGGAAAGATAAACACAACCTTCTAAAATCCTATCAACTAATAAACACTTTTTATAACGAATTAATCAGATGCCTCGCGGTTTTTACAATATTCTCTTTTGTATCGATTTGGCATACTAAATGATTTAACGCAGGTAACTACTTTAGCCTAAAAGGCTCCAAATAATACTACTATATTTATTGAAATATCCAAAAAATATTTGATACAACTATACTAAAATATAAGTATAATTCCTAGTGACTTCTAAATAGTCATACATCTCCACAATTACTTATAAATGGTCGTTCATCTTTCTTTGTGTTCATTTTTAATATTAATATCACTCAAAATTATAATTTCAATTCATAGATTGTGGGAGAAGGTAGTTTTGGTGTTGTTTATAAAGGAATATGGAACAATACATTTGTGGCTGTCAAGAATATCACTCGAGAAGAAGAAAAAAAAGCTTTTCTAATTGAAGTGAGACAACTATCAAGGGTAGACCATGAAAATATAGTAAAACTCTATGGAGCTTGCACAAAGGGAGTTCAGTTTTGTCTTGTTATGGAATATGCTGAAGGAGGATCACTGTTCAATGTTTTACATAGATCCCAACTGTATTATACAATGGCACATGCTATGTCATGGGCATATCAGTGCTCAAAGGTAAATTTAAAATATTCCCTAACACACACACACACACATACTTATTATTGTAATTATCTAGTAACATATTCCACTCACATGCAAATTGATTTATATATATTTTTTCATTCAATGGAGAGAGAGGTAGATCAGAGGAAAAAGTCTGCACTTGTATTCATCACGATTGGATGAACTTCACACTACTCTGCGCATCAAGGGAAAAACTAGTGCAGTCAGAGATATTTTCTACTTTAATTAACAATAACTTGAAAAGTAAATTGTGTACTTATTTTTTATGTTTTCAATAATGATTATTACATCATATTACATATATTTATTATGTTTACAAGAAGGGCTTAGTGGTAAATTCCACAATTTCATTCTCCATATTTTAATAAATATGTTTTAAAATAAAATATTAGTATTTTTGCTAAATACAATTTGACTCGAGATATATAGGGAAATACTACTTGAGATCTACTAATCCTCACTGAGTGTACTGTTCTTCTTTAAATTATTACAATTTATGTATTTTTAGGGTGTAGAGTACTTACATGCAATGCAGCCAAAGCCTTTAATACATAGAGACTTAAAACCACCAAATTTACTATTAATTAATGGTGGTGTTCATTTAAAAATATGTGATTTTGGTACAGCTGCTGACAAAAATACTTACATGACTAATAATAAAGGCTCAGCTGCTTGGATGGCACCAGAGGTAAAATTGTTTAAGATATTTTTTATTAAATATTTTAGTTAGGTATGTCAAATTTTTGTGCATATTTTGTATCTACAGTAATAGTCCAGTAAATGAAGGGACAAAGTTCCCCAAAAGGTCCCGGAAGTCTTCACGGCAGGTGTTTTTTTTTTAAAAAGAAAAAACTTAACGCGTTTGAGTTTACGGAAGGTGGGGAAAATGTCCCCCTTAACCCTGGAAAACGAGTTTCTCGCTAATATCTGGCTCAATATGTAAATTTTTATGACTATACTTTAACCCATCATAGGCACGTTCATTTATTCACCGATTGATCCACCAATCGACCAATTGCGTTATTATATTCATTGGTGGATTGTAGATTGAAGAAATGACGCGTTCATTTGTTACTGTTGCATCGACCAAGATTGCAAACCACTCCACCGTTGTATCGAGGAGGCAGATAAATTTGGTGGTTTACAAAATGACAGCCTAACCTCAAAAAACTAACGATTGTTTGAAGCGGTCAAAGAAATGGACGAATTAATAGAAATAAATTTAAAATGTGGTAACAAGGTATTGACGACGCTATTAACAGCATTAGAAATTGAAAAAATTTTAAGTGGAACTATCAGATGAACTGCTATTCCGAGATCTAGAGGCTAAAATAACTACAACACTTTTCAAAGTATCTTCATTCATTCCGTAAATTGTTGCTAATAACAACAATCAGTGGTCTGTAGGGGTCAATTCTAAGCCAGTATGGAATTGCATAGGTGCCTTAAATACACATGGATTGAAAAAAGTCGGACTGAAGAATTTAATCTAGGTTCAGAGGACCACAATAGATCTGAAAAGGTCGCGATGGAATAGGTCGATAAACCACCTCATCAAATCTATTCTAATTTCCATTTCCATTGGATTCTGTTCTATTGTAATGTCTGTGTGTGTTGGCTTTCTATAAATATTTTAATTTTCCGAAAAACGACTCTTAGTTTAAATGTATCAATGCTAACCACTTCCATATATTATATTATAATATTTGTAGGTCTTCACCTCTTCTAACTACACCGAGAAATGCGACGTCTTCAGCTGGGGCATTATTTTGTGGGAGGTTCTTTCGAGGAAAAAACCTTTTTACAATCAAGGTGGATCAGCTTTCAGTATAATGTGGGCTGTGCATAAAGGAAAAAGGCCTCCCTTATTACGAAACTGTCCACCGGTAATAGAGAATTTGATGACTTCATGCTGGGACCAGGAACCATCTAATAGGCCAAGTATGAAAGAGGTAAGTAAAATATAAATTCTGTAATTGCATATCTAAAATACAGTGTAGCGTATCAGTCATTTTTTAAACATAATTAATTAAGTGCCGAGAGTACCCAGTCCCCTAAGCCTATTCATTTTTACATAAACTGATTACAGTAGAAACTCGATTAACGTCAATTATGACAGATCGCGGAAAACATCAACTTTGCGGTTAGATTTGAGTGATCAAAAGTCTACTTTGGGTAGTGATCGTAGGAAAAAACTATTTTCATATCTGACATTGAAGATTATTTTCGTTCAAAAAATCTGAATGGACTTACTATTGACGGCAACAAAGACGTATTAATGCTTCAATACGCAGATGATATAGTTATTCTTGGCGACTCTCCAATCGATATAGAGCGAAAACTGAAGGTACTCGAGTCTTATTGCTTTGATAACAAACTTGCAGTCAATACCGATAAAACCAAAGTAATGATATTCGCAAAAATTGGCCATGTAAATAATTACAACAAAAAATTTCATTATAGTGGATATTGTTTGGAAACAGTAAAGCAGTTTACCTACTTGGGTGTTGATTTCTCCTCCACAGCCTTATTTTGCACCATGGCTAAGAGTTCTCAAATTAAAGCTAATCGGGGTATTGGAGCAGTAATGGATATAATGTGTCGGTCGAAAATGAATACCTGGGAATCGCGGATCAATTTATACAATTCAATTATTTTATCTTCTCTTTCCTTTGGAATTGGTATATGGGGTTTACTTTACACTGATATTATAGAGCGCGTACAGGTAAACTTTTTCAAAAAACTTCTAAGTCTGTCAAAGACTACCCCAGATTACATTGTACGCTTGGAAACATGTTCCAATCATTTGTCAATGGTTGTTTTCAAACATGCTTTACTTTGGATGAACAAACTGAAAGAAATGGACTCTTCAAGACTTTCAAAAATTTGCTTCAATCGACTTGCTCAGTTAGAATCTAATAATAATTCAAAGTATAATTGGGTGACGCAACTTGAAGAATTGTTTATTTATGCGCAATGTGAGTGCCTATGGGAAAATTATTCGAGTACATATGTACGCAGTTTAGATAGACTTATTCTAGACAAATTGCGAAAACGCCTGCTTGATAGTGACATGAACAAAAAGGTTGCTTCTAGTTACTCTTTACCATACTCACACTTACTAGTTGATGAAAATAACAGTTATTTGCAAATACCCGCTCACATCTATATAACCAGAATAATAGCGCAACTTAGAACGTGTAGTAAAACATTTTTAAAATTGTCTTTTAAAGGAAATTTTTATATAATCAACAGCACTGATAATTGCACTGTCTGTAATAAGGATTCCCTGGAGTCATTACATCATATGCTTTTTGAATGTCCTATTTACAGCCCTCTAAGAAAAAATAGTTTTTTTCACAATGTTCATAATATTGATGACCTAGTACACTATCTTAACACTAATAATACACAAAATGGATTTTTTAAACTTACTGAATTAGCTCATAGCATTATTAGTATCATAAAGCTGCGAGCATTTGCACATGGTGAATGATCGACATTACCATCAAGTACACAGATTTTTTATACTTTTATTTTTGTATTAACTATGTCTATGTCGTAATGTATCTCTAATTATGTTAATTCTTTACTTTACATTTTGTACTGAACCCTTGTGAAAAGATTTATCTTAGACACAATAAAACTATCTATCTATCTATCTCTAATGTTTTTCTTATCTATTTAAACAGTTTTTAACGTGGGATAAAATTATACACTCACTATGGCTAATTACTATCGATTTATTAAAGAAACACACACTATAATAATCTTAATTTATATACACACTACTTAATGTATATTAATTTATTTACACTCGGTATAATAATTGTCCTAATTTATCTTCATCACTATTTATATTCAGTTTCTGTTCACTCCCTGTATACTGAAACTGTTTACCGATTCACTGTATACTGAACTACTCCCCGATTCACTCGAAAACCCGCTATATATACCTAGTCCCTCAAATCTCCAGAACTTTCGCGATAAACCATTGTATGGCCTGGTACATTTCCAGAACAGTCTAGATATTACCTGCAAAAGAACCTTTCTAGAAAGATCGCATTCATCGTTTGCGACAGGACCGGCTTCGGAATTAGTGAGTTCGTAACAATACTAAAACGTTCATGCTTGCATAAATTTGACTTGTAGGTAATTTTAATATAATGAGTCGGTAGTCCGGATAATCGCGAATTCGTATAACTGAGAGCCGGATAATCGAGTTTCTACTGTAACTGCAAAATTAACTGTTCTGATTTGTTGAGTGCGATAAATTTATATGTTCTTTTCGGGTTAACTAGGAATACTGAACAATTTTCTGTTGCATTTCATACAAGTGGCAAGTTTATCTGAATCTGTGAAAGGAATGCAGTCGAAAACATTCGATATTGCCACGTTTAACTATGAAACTTTTCACTCACTCTATACTGAAACTGTTTACCGGTTCACTGTATACTGAACAACTCCCCGACTCACTAAAAAACCCGCGTATATATAGCCCTTCGTACCTCCAGAACCTTCTTGAATATACCACCTCTGCGTATACTTTATAATTCGAGAACATTCGTGAATAAACCATTGTATGGTACGCTTCGAGAACAGTCTGATTGTTACCTGCGAAAGAACCTTTCTAGAAAGGTCGCATTCATAGTTTGCGACAGGACCAGCTTCTGAATCAGTGAGTTCGTAACAATATACAATATACAGATGGCGAAAAAGCTTTTCGAACCGTGCGATTTACACAAGTACGACAAGGAAATATGAGAGAAACAGCTTGAAAAAGAGAAAGAATAATTTGGTCAGCGAGGGCGTGTATTTAGTTCCAGAGGGTGGCCGAATGTTCATTACTCCCCTATCTTAACCAGAAGCGCAGATTAATTTGTGCAAATGATATTTTTGTCTCGTTATCGCTGACTTTTTTTTCGAGCTCATGCACTATTAGGTAAAACTAAACACTTTCATCCGGCAACAGTGTCCTTTACAGAGAGAATTCATTAGTCGGTGGTATTCAGAAGGAGTGAGATTGTTGAAGAAATAAAAAAATACAATCGTTATTACGTAACCTGTATATCTTGAAATTCAATTTTGTCAGCTTGATCGGTTCTGACCAAGTTGACAATTAATTTCTAACTACATATTCTCATCGCACGGTTCAAAAAGCTTTTTCGCAATCTGTATACTTATTTTCCCATTTTACAATATTTTAGTAGAGATTAATTTTTTTCAGATCGCTACAAAAATGGCTGTAATATGTACATTGCTTCCCGGCGCCGACAAATGCATCCAACCGCCAACTTACAATTGCGAAGAAGATTATGACATTGCAGAAGTCGAAGAAGAGGAACAGGACGAAGAAGAAGAAGAATATTTCGATACGGAAATCAAGGATGATTTTAAAGTACCTACCGACATGAATGGTGATCATGTTATGACACTACCTCAACCAAATGGAGATTTTATGAAACCCCTTACCGTGGAATGCGATCCAGTAATTATTATTTTCAATATTAATTTTAAAACAATTCAGTTTCCTAAAATTTAATGGTGATTACCAGTAGTTGATTTTTTCTTGGACTATTTTAATTATGATTGCTCTCCAATAATGCTACACTTCTACCTCACTCATACTAAAGAGTATCAGTGGTGAGATTTTGTATAATATTTGTCCAGGGTTCCTTGAGACTCTAAGTCTATCCACCACTTTCCTTCCATCTCCCTCAAACCCTTCCTTATCCTTTCTATCCCCTCCTGATTGACTTCTCCAATATCCTTCAGGATTACCGCCTCATTCCTGACCTCCTTTTTTCTATCTGTATAAATTGCCACCCACCATATCAAACACATTCCTCTCATCCCTACAATCACCCTCGATCCGACAGATCAACTCCTCCGCGTTCACCCTTGTACCTTTTCTTTCCGTAGTGCGTACTTCCTTAACCCACTCCGTTTCCTCTCCTTTTTCTCCCAGCATCGGGTACCTATCCCTAAACATCTTCTGTATCCCCATCTCCATTCCATTGTCTTCCTTAGTCACTTATACCACTTTTATCTTTTCATCCCCCAACACTGGATTTCCCACCTTCACCTCTATTACATCCCTCTTTTTATCTTCCCAGTCCTTATCTCTGATTTCCTTTCATCCATCCCAGTCTCTTTTCCCCTCCTTCCATCGTGTTTGCATTCTCTCCTTCTTACCTTCGTCTCTCCTCAACCTTTCTAATTCCCTGACTCGCCCCTCTACCATCGACTTCTGCTCTTCCAGCCTTTTCACCCTCTTCTCACTTACTGACCTAAGAGCTCTATTTATTACCTTGAACAATGACATTTGTCTGCTGACTGGTCTTCGAGGCAGATGGATCCATCCATATGGTTGATACGAATATATGAACTGATATGTTGAAAAACAAATTTTCAGTTTATTATACGACAAATATGATATTAGGGATGCTACCATCTCCTTGCAACCACTTGATAAAGACTTAGGCATTGCGTCGCAGTCTCTTTTAAATAGTTATGAAAATAACAGATTATATCTCACAGAGTAAATAACAAACTATAAAATGCGAATGGAAACGACAAACCAACACAAGAAATTCTGATAAAATTGTCTAATTTTGACAACATAAGTCTGGCAACCCCGGACACGGCAACCAACTTTTGGATCGTAACTTCCCCCTTCATATGATTAATTATTCCATTTACACTTTGGATATTTAGATTTTGTTCAGTGGCTGCAATTGTTACTACAAATGTCAAAATTGCAAACTTTATTTCGTGCGGATTTTGGGCTTCATCGGTTCGTACATTTTTGAAAACGTTGTTGGTGAAGCCATCACTGCCAACAGGTACTATAGAGAGCTGATAAGATTTCTTTTGGCATAAATTGAACTATATGGACATAGACGACGTGTAATTCCAGCAGGTCGGCACTACGTACATACATGAACAAAAATATTATGTTGGGGTTTTCTAAAGTCGCAGGTTTATACCAATAAGCCGCAACCGACCGATACACTCAAGCCTACTTCGCATTGGGCTATTATTTTCTATTGCTATATTCTATATTCCTTCGGCGCCAGCTTCCCAGGGTGATACTAGCAAGACTGCATCCTTTGATTCCATCCCATCTCTTAAGGGATTGAGCATGGGTGTAACGTTTGGCTAATTCCGCAATTGTCGAATTCGTCAGGTGTCACTGGGTCCTGACATTTTCAGTCCAGCCGCTTCCCTGGCTAAAGAATCACCTCAGGATAATATTAGTATCTGCCGAGGCGTTAGCTAAATCTTGGTGGCACTCTAGTACTAGCCCCGATATAACACGTTGTCTGTTGAAGGCTAATAGGGCTTGTCTACTATCAGTGCACGACCTTGTCATCTTGGCAAGGACCAAGTCAGGAAGGGTAGCATATAATACCCCCCAAAAGACGTTGGACGATGTCCACAGTTGGTGTCAGAGGGAACAGATGTCTGTTAACCCTGGCAAAACTGTAATAGTTCCCTTCACTAGAAAAAGGAAGTTGGAGGATCTTCCACCACTTTCCTACAATGGTGAGGTTATTCCATTTGCAGCGGAAGTAAAATATTTGGGGATTATCCTAGATAAGAAACTTACTTGGAACGCTCACTTGGAAAAAGTTATCCATAAGGCCAGACTATCTTTGTGGAAATGTCGCAGCATCTGTGGAAAATCTTGGGGCTTGGGACCCAAACAAATCTATTGGATATATGTGATGATTGTTAGACCAATGCCTGGTGGTCAAAAGCTTTACAGCGAACGGCCCAAGCAAAGCTCTCTGGTTTACAGAGACAGGCTTGTCTGGCAATCACTGGTGCTATCAGCTCCACACCGTCAGCAGCCATGGAAATCCTTCTGGACCTACCTCCTCTCCATATATTTTTGGAAAGAGAGGCTAGATGGACAGCATACAGAATTGTACATATTTCTAAATGCACAAATCAGGCTTATGCAGAACGAAGCAGAATACTAGCGGACAGTGAAAGTCACAGTATTCTGGGAATGACCTCTGACATAATGCCTCCAACAGTAAACTACGACCTGCCTTACACCGTCCTAATTCCAAATAGAGATGAATGGGTCCTCCGTAAGGATGAACTATTAAGAGCAGACAGCTGTTGGTACACAGACGGCTCAAAAACACC
>CAJUYI010000223.1:216152-236426 GCA_910591695.1 Galerucella pusilla | reverse complement strand
AGCTCTTTATTCGCGGAGTATACGTTCCATAAATATGCCGCGAATACGGAAACCGTGAATACGGAATGGCAATTTATATGGAATTATAAGGGACACGTACCTAGGTGACAAAATAAAAAAAACAAATATGTATATAAAAAAAATATTTAATTGAAGTTTTTGAACATTTTAATTAATTATCTTAAGGCTTAGGCAATGGTTTGAAAAATTTTGTAATTTTTTCTTGCTTGGCAGTTTTCAAAAGCTCCTTCAATTCAGACTGATTCACAGCAGTCGCATTAGCAATTTGCCTCTTAAAAATAAGACTTTGTTCCATAGACGGATCAATATTCATAAAGAAATCGAAAGCTCATTTGCCATTCTTAAACCTTCACTAAGATTTTTCAAATTAAATGCAGTAGAGACGTGTTACTCCATCACAATTTTTGTAAGGAATGTGCTATAAGGCTGCTTTTATCCTGTTTGTTTACATTCTTAAAAACACTGACCGCGGCGAAGGCGGCTTTTGTCAAAGGCCTCGGCGATATCATTTAACAATATACTTTAGGCAAAGTTGTATTAAGATCTATTTTACTTTTTTATTAGTCCATTTGACAAGGATATTGGGTTGGATACCTATTGGAATAATTTTATTATTATGTATGTACTTATTAGATCCGCGAATAAAGAAATTTTTAGTCGCGAATATAGGAATTGGGTCGCATTTTTTTTATCCGCGAATAGTGAAAACGCAAATAAAGGAAGCGCGAATAAGGAGCTTTTACTGTATATTGTTTTGAAATACTTAATATTAGAAAATATCGTTATGAAAAGTATCAATACTAAAAATTACAATATTTTATAGATACGATATATGTCAGAAACAAATTTCCTGAACAAAGAACAAAGAAGATTTAATAGCTTATTTCATATTGTACCCCCATCTCTAGTCGTGAATTATGAACCATAATTCACGACAGTTGATATATGGGTACCATATACCTTTAGTTAGGAGGTAAAATATTGACTTATTATTAGGTGGTCGTGGACAAAGTAAATAATTGTATAGGTACCTACCACATAATTTTATCTTTTCGTCAATTATCAACACAGATCTTGTAGACAAGCTAGGGATTACTATATCTGACAGCTGATTAAACGGAGTGCTTATGACACAGTCCCCTTGCCTCGCCACACAACGTTCCATTCGTTCTTTTTATTAGTCAAAGAAGTGCTAGAAGTCTTCTTTTGTAAGGAATATGGAATTTGTTTATGAATTCTTGGACAGTGATTCGAACTTCATCTTCTGTATTTGGAAACCTTATTTCTCTGGGAAAGATATGTTCACAAATAGTTTTAGTAACCAATGTCACCATGGGCTTGTTATCAATGAAATATTTTCTCGGTTTTTCTTACTTTATTTTGTAAAAAAACTGAATCATCAAAATAACTATTGAAATTCTCAGCTCTTGAACTTTCCCCACTACTTAGATATTAGAAGTTGAAAATGGAGCGACAGAACCGACTGTGACGTCACATTGCATATTGTGCTCTGTACCTACACCTCTGCGTTTCACATAAGAAAGTTGGTTACAGCTGCAATATCTTTCAATTTTAAAAGTGTTAGCGATTTTTGCCATCAAAAATGTACTCAGTAGATACCGGATTTATTAAAGCAGATTCTGCCAATTTACCTGAAGTCGATATCTTTATGGTAAGGGACTACATTAATAGAAACAAAGAATTCACACTTGGTTTTAGAATCGAAATTTCAAAACAATCTATAATACATTGTACATTTTCATATCTGCGTCTGGAGGGAGTAGGAAGTCTTTTCTTAAATTGAACACATGGGTAAGAGTAACTGGTTAATAACGGTATATAGATTTTGTATAATGTTACATACTCTGGAAAGTGCCACACCAAAATCGTCTCCTAATATCCTATAAGGTGAATTCAATTTGATCTTTTTTAATGTTAAAAAAATATCAAGCTTGTCCAGCTCACATTTTTTTAGTTAACAAGCTCACAACAAATAAAGAATGACTCGGAACTCCCAAATAAAGCTTTGGATTTTTTTTCTATCAAATAAAATATTCTATTTCGTCTGACCTATTAGTGTCTAGATAAAATGAGCTATTCGTATCTGACATACTTAATTCTGACGAGCTAAATGTAGAAGGACCGCTAGTGGATATTGAAAACTCTTCGTTCATAGGTTTTCCGTCTTTTTCCATTCACGATTTCTTTGGAACGATCTCATTGCTAGTGCATTTTCTCTTTTTAGCCATTTTCCATATATAAAACCCCTCGCCCCCGCATTGAATCGCTTTGGAACGTACATAAGCCTTAATGCAAGCCTGAACCTCTATTTCCCGAGATATAGGTTCCATTCGTGTGATATCCATTTGATTTTCTTCCTCTACTGTATCATCATCAGAGGCTATATTTTCTGAGCATAACTTGTAAAAACCGTGACCGTGGCTTTGAACTATGCATTGTTACTCTATTTTACTTACGTCTCTTACATTAGTAAGCGGGAGAAGCGGGCCCCCAACTTGGCATTCTCGTTCTAAATTGTTTAACAAAGCTTGACTTTTACTGTTCAGCTGCTTCGGCAATTTAGTAACTAATTAGTTAGTTATTAATTATTTAGTAAATAATTAGTTATGAAAATAACAGTTTTTTAATCTTAAAGAAACAATGAATTTAAAAGTACCAAAAAAACTTGTAAATATTAGACGATGATCGAATGTCAATAAACGTCAAAACAAACGGGGGAATTGTACCAGTTGATCTGACAGCAAGTTGCCCTGGCTGTTGAGGATAAATTGTATTTACGGTTGGTAAATTAGTATTTATTCTGATATGCAGGAAAGTAACTAAAAATGACACCATCGTCTTTTTATCTTAAAAATCCTGTACTTAGATTGTAGACGAAGTAAGAGATGATTTGAGCAGGTGGCCTTAGTCTATTCTAGTGGTATGCTAGCTGTATCCTAGCTGCTTTGCTCACCTAAATAGGCCAAGCAACGGAGCATGCGAATATAGTAATTTTTGTCAAAAATCTCAGTAAAAAACGGATGATGCCATCATATAAAAGTTATTGCCTAATTACATTTTGATATGTTTTGGACACGCAAATGTTGCTCAGTCATTTGTTTAAACATTTAAAACGAAAAAATCCTTATTTTTTTGGTTAATTTTCAAATTCAAAATCGGACAATCGACAACGCATCCAGACACTTTGAAAATTATCGTATGAAAAAATTAAAATTGTAGTTGTCATAAAACTAACCGTTGCTTGGCGTCTGCTCTTCGCGCATATAAAGGGCATACAGATATCTTCTTTTGTACCAAGTTTCAGCTCTCACAATTGAAAAATGACGAAGGTATGAATTTTTCGGTTTTTCCTGATTTTTACGCTTCCTAATCATCTGAGTGACTTGCTCGACCACTCATTTTGTTCGTATTTTAATTATCTACAATTTATCAGTACAGTACATATAATTATTGAGAGTGCTTCAGTACATTTTACGCTGTAAAAAAACACAAAAATAAGGTTTTTTTCGTTTTAAATGCTTATAACAAATGACTGAACAACATTTGCGTATCCAAAACATATCAAAATGATACTATGCAATGTGTTTTATATGACGGCATCATCCGTTTTCTAATAGGCTTTTTGTCAAAAATATTTACTCACTGCTTGGCCTAAAAAGTTCAGGCGAATTAGGGATATGTATGAACTTGAATGTAATGGGGTACATTGTGTTTGTTCAGCTTTTCAGGTAAAAAAAGAAGAGGTGATAGTTATTAAAAAACTAAATTATGGTAAAACGTTATGTTATTATATTAATGAATGAATCATTTCTAAAAGAATAAAATGGTTAGGTTAGGTTAGATGACCACGTGATAAATGTAATTCTACCTAACTCTATAAAAAATATCTTTACGATTACTTTAAATAAATCTTAATAATTATAAGATATACTTTTAGACGTACCACAGCAATTTAAGGTAAAAACAGGGTTGGGGAATTGGAAGTATAATAATTAAAAAGGATTTACTGTCAAGATGAAAATCGGAAACAGGGTAAGGGTACTGAGCAGCCGCATTTTTGTCATGATCGTCGTAGTCCTCGCCTTCGTTAGCGTTTTAACTGTACATTTTCCCATGAAGTTGCCTATATATTAATAATATTGGAAAATTAATTTGTTTTCAAAAAAAATTACTGCATATTTGGCACATAAAAGGTAAGTCTCCTGTAAATTTCATGGAAAAAAAAGATTTTTGCGTGAGAAAATAATTAAAAACGAAAAAGACGGTTCTTTCAATTTTTCTCAAAATTTTTGAAATCTGTTAAAGATGATATAAACAAAAGCTTTAGATCTTTTTAATACTTACAACATTGCAATACAACATTTTTCGATTGGAGGTCAACTTTCGCCGGAAATAACGAAAAACTCCTTCGACCCCTAAAACGTGCCCCCCTGCAGCCCCCGTACATCCTGACGTACATTCTGACAGCAGTTTCTTTCCTACCTAATCATTCGTTTTCTGTTAATAATTCCATTTAATTTTGTGCTATCTGCACTGGTCTATACCTATTTTTATTCGAACTAATCTGATTTTTCTTTAAATGTTACGTTGTCAAAAATACTAAAGTATTTATCCGCATTTAAATTCTGTTTTTATGAATCACTCAATATATTTTACTCACCGACTGTTTCTGTAAAGTATTAATACATGCTCATGTGATGTAGGTATGCACCTGCCTTAATGCGTTTTGTATTTTCCTTTATTTTTCTTGAGTGCGATTTAATCTTATACTTGATGGTTTTTAATATTTAGTTTTCATGATGGGCGGTAGCCACGACAAATGAAAACAAAATCGAGAGCACAAATAGAGGACTGCGTTGCACTTTTTTTTATTCAATATTGAGTCACGAATCTTGCCGTAGCCCAAGAATAAATCTTGATTGATATTAGCTCAGTTCCATGTGAATAGTTTTATTTTGTTGATATGCGACGTAACTATGCATATTATTGGATTATAATAATATGCATAGTTACGTCGCATATCAACAAAAACAACACGGCAAGTGTTTTTAAACGAGAAAAAACTTAACGCGATTGAGTTTACGAAAGGGGGGAAAATAGCCCCCTAAACCGTAGAAAACGAGTTTCTCGCTAATATCTGACTAAATATGAGAATTAGAGATTTTTCTTCAGATAAAAAATTAAGATTGTCTTATTATCTACAAAAATAGTCCCAATAATTTTTTTCGAAAATTCGATAGTTATCGAGATAATGAGACCTAAAAGTCTCCTCATTTCAGCTGCTGATGCTCTGTCTGTAGGAATTCTGCTGTCTATGCATTAACTTGTAAGCAGGCGAACGAATTTTCCGATGATTCAAAGTTCATCACAATGGGAAGACCCATAGGTATCAATCCATGTGACTTGCAGTTCGTTTGTACTGGACAAAAATATTTTAAAAAGCGGTCAAAGTTTTTTCCACAAGATTTTGAGACTATTTCATTAAATTGTTCATTTACTTTTTAAAAATAGT
Source organism: Galerucella pusilla (assembly GCA_910591695.1). Lineage (NCBI taxonomy): Eukaryota > Metazoa > Arthropoda > Insecta > Coleoptera > Chrysomelidae > Galerucella > Galerucella pusilla. Next base: position 230,872 of record CAJUYI010000223.1, on the reverse strand, counting down.
CTTTTATCATAATTTTTTTTACAATGGAACCTTAGGAGGTCTTGAATGATCTCAGAAATTTATTTTGCAATATCTTCCTTGCGTTTTGATAAAAAATTGATTTGTTCATTCATCTATTTGAAAAAAAAAATCCGGTTTTCAATTTTGATCAATTTCCCTGATTTCTGGAAAATGATTGGATTTTATTAAAAATCAAAAAGTACATCCGAAAACTAGACCCTCTAAGCTTTAAAATGAAGTGCATTGAAAAGCAATATATAGGATGATACATTTTGAAATCGCGCTTGTTCCACAGATTGTACACAATTGTACAGAAAATGGAATCAAACACTTCAAAGTCTCGGTTGTTAATTCCGGGTATTCTGTTTTTTTTTAACCAAAAATTTTTGTAAGTATTACACATAGGTATTTTTAACATACATGGAAAAAAAGGTTGGGGGGTCGCGAAATATGTTTTGATACTAGGGGGTTCGTGTCATGAAAAAGGTTGAAAAACACTGCTCTATGCTTTAAAATGATGATAAATTTGACGACTAGTAAGATTGAAAAAGGATTAAATCAACTAAAGCTCTATAATAATACAACTATCTGAATTCACACTTTTCCATACAACTGCTATGTATATTTTATAACATTCTCCCACTTTGAGATAGGCCCATCCTAGGCGGGAAAAAGGAACGCCAAAACGCGCTTTACGTCATAAAGATGGCTGCCCCATGGAGTGACGTCATTAAACTTGATGACGTTCATAAATTCGAGCAGCATAAATGAGTCTACTTTGAGCAAGTTATCAGATTGTGCTTTTACAAAATCTTTGCAAGCCATATCTTTACTCACAAAATATGAAAGAATCGTCACTGAACATTGAATTAGTAAATAGAATATTTTCTTCTAAAATTTTAAAATATCCTCAGAAATATCGAATATTTATGTCCACCTTACGTTGACCTTTAGAAATAAAAAAAATGCACACATAAACACGTAATGGTCTCAAACAAAAATATAAATGAAATTTTTACGTCGCTGAAGCAATTAATAGTTGATTATATGAACACAAAACTACACAGAACCTAATGCAATACCGCCATATTGACAAAAGTCATCACATGGTATGACATCACACGTATCATCGGTAGCGTTCGGAAATCCTCGGGTGGTGGTCGGAAACTGCAATTAAATTTAAATTTTATTTTAAAATTTGGAAGTAATTTCCAATGGAAACTGGTTCATTTCCTATAAATTAATATCTAAGCAAAATACGAAATATGCGTGTACTCTATTGGCAGCTTATCAATTACTTGAATGAGCTTCCGTCTGACCACCATAAAATTCTTATTTAACCGATAACTCTGTCGAAATACTTCATTAAAAATTGTTCCGCGTCGCACTATAAATCCAACGCTACCAATTATTATATTATATTATTTATTTGACTAATAATTTCGATATAGAGTAGCACCTCAACGAATTTATTGTATTTATAGTATACTATCTTGTATACTTGAAAAACTGATATTGAGTGACGGGTAAAAAATAGATAGGTATTTGTCGTAAATAACTTACTTATTACAAATATATTAATATACATTTAGATTTTTCTTGAGAATTATTGTTTCGTGAAAAATGAAATCAACAACTTTTCTCTTTGTGTATAGATATTTTGTTTTAACTTAAAACCAATATGATTAATTCGTTGGATGTTTTAAAGTTTAAAACAAACATTATACCATATTTAAATAGTATATACACACCGAGGTGGGAAGAGTTTCATTATTATCTCGAGGCAGCAATGAAACTTCCTACCGAGGTTTGTATACTATTTTATTTACAACTATCATATCCCGATCAAAATTAATAAATCTTTGTTTCGTTCTGAACACACCTAAAATATTACATTTGACAACCGTCACCAATATAAATAAATGTCAGATAAATTCGGATGGATATTAAGTTATAATAATTCAAATTTAAACATTGATTTCAATAAGTAGTTTATTGTATTTTAGTTCATTGTTGGTTTTTATTGTTTGCCAATAAAAAGTTAATATAATATTTGTGTTATATTTTTGAATAAGAAAAATATTCATCTGAAATGGATGATATTAACGATCACAATATTTTAGAGGGCGGAAAGTGATCGATGGTGGCGGGAAATGATCGATGAGGGCGGGAAATAGAGGTGTGTAATATGACACTTTCCAATCTTCAATAAAGTTAGTAATGACAGCATTACCTATATGGTTGTCAGTCACGTAGCTATAGCTTTTACATGGGGGAGGGTTTTGGTTTTTTTCCTCTGATAGGTTTAGAAGATGAAAGCTTTATTGAAGGCGCCGCCTAAGACAAAAAAAAATCGAGTGCCACGACCTAAAGCAATTTTTCAAGTTTAAGAAATAATGTTAGGTTCTTTTTTAATTATTTGTTTGACTTGGCTACATCTAAAAGTATTTTTAAACTTCGTTTTTCGTTTTGCCCCCTACTGCTGAAATGGTTATAACCACCTCAGTCTCTTGGGCTTATTGTGGATTCTCCTAACATTCTGACTACAGCCTATTCAGCCAATCCGTTCCCTGTATTAGTTCATACAGGTTCTTTACTGGTTGGTTGTAGAAGTCTTCTGGAGTCATTTGGGGTCTTCCATTTAGTTTTTGCCTCCTGTGGTTCAGCGTCTTATAGTTGCATAATATGTGCAGAGCTGTTTCAGTGTCCTTTTTGCATCTCCTGCATGTGAGGTCTCCGTTATACAGCCCTATTTTATTCAGGTGCTCCTTTGTGGGAAAGTGTTCCGTAAGAAGCCCCGTTATGGTGCGTAGTTTGTTCCTGCTCATTGAGAGCAGTTCTTTTGCTACTTTTTCTGATGGTTCTTTCATAAATTTCTTCCCATGTGTTTGCCTGGGCGTATTTTTCCAGAGTTTTATGGATTGTTCTTCCACCCACCCTTTTAACCATGACCTAGTGGAGCATCTGGGGATGCCCACAGATGGTTCGGGTCCGTTCATCAGTGTTGACGATCCTGCTCTTGCAAGTTCGTCAGCTTTTTCATTGCCAGCGATTCCTTTGTGACCTGGGACCCATCCAGTGTTACACTGTTCCGAGTCGCCAGTCTTCTAAGTTCTTCGCCGCATTCCCATACCAGCCGAGATATTACCTGAATATTAATTTGGGAGCACCTATTTTAAAAAGTGATAGATGATTGAAAATTGAAGCTTTTATTAAAACAGAAAATCAATCACAAAAGTAAATTTAACCTCTTCAGCTAAATTATTCACAATTGTTGAGGAATCTATTTCTATTGCCACATCCCGATGAATACTCATATTGCGGCAGTATGCTAATAAAAAATTATTCTACCTTTATTGTATTTTCTATGGGGAGAGTTTAAACCCCTAAAACCCCCCCTTATATACGTCCCTGTATTCCACTAATATTTGCTGCACTGTATTTTGTTCCTACACCTCGGTATTCCTTTAATAGTTAATGAACCGGTTGACTCTACTACTCCAATAAGGAAAATGATAAGCATTCAACACCATGTTATTATAAAAGTAACAATCTTACCAATAGGGTATTTTCCTATGAGCGGAAAAAATTAAAAAAGAGTCGGAGCAGGTACTTTGTGGTACTATTATGCCAGAAATCAATATTTCACACAAATAAATTAAACCAGTGATTTTTTATTAACTTAACAAAAATGGTAATTTTCAAATATTTACTCAGCGTGGGAAAATATGTTAGTTTATTGTGACGTAAGAGGTCTCGCTGCTTGCTTGTTTCTTATAGGCCAGCTCAGGTGGGCGGCCGCAGGTCGAGCCGATGGTTCCGATTCGGCTGGTCAGTGATCTTGTCGCTCGGGATGCGGTAGGCGGAGCGACAAGATCACTGACGTCATAAAAAATCAGCGCGTTTTGGCGCGCTATTTAAATATAAAATTTTTAAAGTTGGTTTTGGCAACTTTCCCGCTTAGTAAAAAATTTGGAGTACTTAACTGAGGCCAGACAATCTTCTAATGGTGTTTAAAAAAAATTGTCAAATACCCTATTGCTTGAGAAATTGTAGGTATAATATGAATGTATTTGATTTTTGTCGCATTTAACAAATATCAACGAATAGCAGCCCCGATCTCAATAATATTGAGTAACAGATCGTTTCGATACTGAGCTATTACTAACAATAATAAGTTACCATATTTTCCAATTTCTTTCACATGTTTAGTCACGTGAAACCCATGTATAAATTTGTCGTTTCCTTATTTTTCGACATTTCCAAGATGCTTGTGGAATATATGTCGCTGGTGAGTCATATGACTAATTATTGGTAGATGTGATAAAGGTTGTTGAACCTTGTTGAATGTGTCTCGAAATATATTGGAATATTTTATGTTTACGAGGGGATGTCATAATTTAGATAATTATTATTATCGAGTTTGAAATTGCTTAAGCAAATAATCGTTGGAAAATAAGATGAATTTAAATTTAAATGATTTGTATTAGTGATAATTTTCTATTACAACAAAAGTTTCAGTTTTTGGATATCTTGGTGTCATAGGCAAACTAGAAAACCACAAATAGTTATAGATTTTATTCCGAAAAAAATAGACTCGGAAAAAATGGTAATAGGACTTTTGATTGGGATAATAGGGTCCGGTGAAATATAAAAAACCGCGAGCTTTGGGGCCGTCCATAAATTACGTCACACGAATTTTAGGACTTTCTAACCCATCCCCCGTCCTTGTCACAGGTTGTCACATTTTTAGAACCCATCACCCCTGATGTAACGTCACACATTTTTCAATTTTATGCATGTATTTAAAATTAATCTTCCATGAAATCAACATGATCTCATACCGAAAGTGCTAAAGTATTAAAAATATAGATTGAGTCCGAAAATTCTAAGATTTTCTCATTCACATATAAATTTTGCGTTTTAATACTTCAAATTTTAACATGTAACGTCACAAAGCTTTTGACTCCCCCTGCCCCTTGTCACACGATGTCACATTCTGGTGGTACCCTTCCCCCCTTTAACCTGTGACGTAAAAGTGTAGATATTAAATCAAAAATTCTCAGCGCATCTAATGTTCGAAATGATTCCGTTGTGAAAAATTTATTGAGTAATGAAGAAGTAAATTTGTATGAAAAGAAAGCTCGATATCATTCAAAATATTACCAAAATTATGTTAGTGAAACTGCTCTTAAATACATAACAAACACAGAGCCAACAAGGACAGAAGCTTAGGACAGCATTGCAAAAAATGTGCTCCTTGCTTATAAAGATCAATTCGAGTCTGGCGAGATAGTACTGTTACCAAAACTTTGCAAAACCTTCATCCATTCAAGCTGCTGTTGACGAAAGTATCAAAAGTTATGATGATGCTATGCATATCAAATCTAGTTTTATTAAATCGAAATTGATGAAAGTAGCCGATGAACAATTAAGATTTTACTCACATCCAGGCAAAGCTGATATCTCAATTTCCTCTTGTTTTAATTGTTCATAATGTAATGTTTTTCTTATTTATTTGAACTGTTTTTACCGTGGGATAAAATTATACGCTCACTATGGCTAATTACTATAGATTTATTGAAGAATCACTCACACACTATAATAGACTTAATTTATATACACACTACTTAATGTCTATTAATTTTTCTACACTCGGTATAATGATTGTCCTAATTTATCTTCAACACTATTTATATTCACTTTCTGTTCACTCACTGTATACTGAAACTGTTCACCGATTCACTGTATACTGAAGAACTTCTCCACTCACTCGAAAACCCGCGTATATATAGTCCCTCGAATCTCTAGAACTTTCTTGAACTCACCGCCTTGTACGCTGTTCGAGAACAGTCTCGATCATTACCTGTTGAAGAACCTTTCTAGAAAGGTCGCATTCATAGTTTGCGACAGGACCGGCTTCTAAATGACTGAGTTCGTAACAATAATTTACTTGATGTTGTAAATAAGAACAGCGTAACTTACGAAAATATTGATAATAAAAAAGACGAAAACTCGATAGTTGTTGATCGACGAGGGAAATGTGTTACCTGTTTTTACAATGGATTATCAGCAATGGAATATTTACAAAATTTCTTCTGTTCTTGTGCTCAAAAATCTTCTTGCTCTACCGACGTGTGCCCTTGTTAAAAATCTAGTTTGGAATGCTGTGATTTATGTAGTTGCCGAGATTCATGTACTAATAACGAAAATGTAGTTGATGATGAATGTACAGAGTGAATAAATTTTCATATTTATACATGGTTTTCTACTATTATTTATTGTATCATTATTTATAAAAAAAAATTATTAATAGAAAATTTTAGATTCATTATTCGCTCACTGCATGAAATCCAAGAGAAACACGCCCAGTGCAAGCGTCGAGCGAGTAGAAGGCTGAGGTTGAAGACGCTGTATAATTTTTATTTTTGCAAAAAAAAACATTTGAAATTTTCCGAAAAACTTTTTTGTATATTACACTTGGAGACTACAATATGTAGAAATTGAAAATCAAAAACTTTGTCACTCAACTTTTGCAAAAGTATGCACAAAGTCAGAAAGAGTAGTAAAAAATTTTCCGAAATTTCCTAATCGGTGGAAAATTGCTTTTGGAAATTTCGGGTATAATTCACTGCCTTGCAAATGAGTTCAAAAATGTGTGATTAAATTTTTATGAAAAAATATTGATTATTCCGTGAATGGCAGCGAGTTGAAGTTCGATATTCGCGAAAAATTTTGGAACTTTAGTTCTTTACGTCAGGTTATGTTTGAGCGACCGGGGGTCGCGACGCAAAAGATCTGACCGTTACGCGTTACGTTACGCTACGTTATGTTACGTTGCTTCGTTATGTGCCTTGCTTGCGTTCGTGTGCTCTCTCCTGAGTCTTTCTCCCATTTACGAAGCAGCGATTCATATGCTTCGGCCGGGAATCGAACCCGGGCCGCCCGCGTGGAAGGCGAGCATTCTACCACTGAACCACCGATGCTATATTAAAATTCTATGCAAAGCTGGTATTCGCAGTGCTGGTGATCTGCTTGAATTTGTTCGGATAAATTTTTACTATTATTGCCATAATTTTTTTGCGCGATTGATCTTTTTCGTTTATTTACAGCATCGGTTGTCAGGACGGTAAGTTGTGTTTACTGGTTTCTAAGTTTAACACGTCGGTAAGTAATTTACTTACCGTTCAGACGTCGAAAATTAATGAATTGCATAAAAACAATTTCACCAAAATGCAAAATATATTTTAAACTGATCGAAAAGTATAAATGTCACTTTTGACATTTCGTTCATTTCGAAGAAATTTAAATTATTTTATTCGGAATTTATTTCAATACGATCGCGCAAAAAATGGTGTAAGCATCTCGAACGTTAAGAGTAATTACAACGTTTGCATGTAGATTCCTCTCGTAAAATTGGACAGTATGATATGAGGATTAAGGGGTCTAGCACATTTACTTTTCGAAATACAGGGGGTTGAAATTTTGAAAACTTGAATGTTTTAATTCGATAACTTTAAAATGGATGGATGAATTGATTTCACATTTGGCAGGTTGTATTTGAATTTAAAAGGGCATATTTTGATAGAAATAGTAGTTTGTGCAACTAGTGTGGGTATGATGGTCATATCGCACGACGCTGTAGGCGGAGTGCTCAATCGTTCAAGTGCGATATGGACAATCCACACGAGTCGAACAGCATATTTTTTCTACGACCCACTTAAGAAAAAATGTAGAAAATAAAAATTCCTATAAACTGTAATATAACTTCAAATTGAAAATTTAACAATTCAATTTTATGTTTCCACTAATTTTTTTGTGGTAAACGTACAGTTCTTGAATGTCCAATTTGTATAATGCTACGGTTTCCCTTTTCAAATATACGATGCTGTTATAAGTAGATGTTGACAGTGGGACTCCCCCTCATGAAGGGTACCGTACCATTATCTATAATAATGAATATTCTGCTAAATATTTCAAACGTCTACCTGTTGTCGTTATTAATATCAAGCAAAATAATTATTTAAAAATAAAATTAGCAATGGAAAAAACTTCTTAACGGGGAATCGAACCCGGGTCTACCGCGTGAGATTCTGGTTTGCTTACTACTCGACCACCGAGGAATATGCAAATTGTTTATCTATAACGTCAGATGTATTAAGTACATAATTTTTGCTTAAAAGGAACTAAAGTTCCTACCGTGTGTTTCGCGACACGTTCTACTTTTTTTTCTAATTTTTCACTTAATTGTAGATTTTAACAATGTTCCCCCAATTTTAGAAAAAAACAAACGTCATATTCGTATTCAGCACCCTCGAAAACGTATAGTAACATTGTTTTTAGCGATTAGAAGTGATCTGGTCACTTTTTCGTTTTCTAAACGACTTTTTGGGGGTGTGCCGCTCGCCTATATGCAGGATGTGTGAGTGAACAGGAATATGAAACTGTCAGGCATGTCTTATGCGATTGTCCGAAGTTATCGACAATAAGAGAGTGTGTGTTCGGTGAGTCTTGGCCTACACCTGCCGATGTAAAGGAGATGTCCCCTAATGACCTGTCGGATAGACGATGACCTAGGAGGACAACTCCTAGGGAGAGTGCTGTGAGCCTACACTCACTCTCCCTACTCTACAGATACTAAGACATCTATGGAATCTTCAAATAAGGTTGTTTAATTGAATGGCACGTTTTTTATCCACCTTCGCGACGTGGTGTCATCTGCCCCGCGTCCCACAAAAGCAGCTATCATATTATTACGTATAATTATTTTATTTCTTATTCTCATAAACTACCGAATTCCTATTTTCGTTGGATGGATGAGCCTAATTTAAGACCGATTCGGGGTGTGTACGTTTCAAATCTTTTTTTTGCTATTTTTTTGGTTTACGATACAACCCTTAAGCTGTACTCCCTGTTTTATCACTGCTAGAAATAATTATATGGAAGTAAAAGCTGAGATTTTCATATTTTCATCACGTAACCATTCGAACCGTCTTTATGTCTAGTTTGTTGCCAGAAATTGTTGACAAAGAAAACGTCTGTTTTGGTGCGCTACATGTTTCTAGGAATGTCCTATAAAGAAAAACAAATGCTTCGAAACGTTCTTGCATGAGTCACACTGACAGAAGCCAATGAGCCCAACGGCAGCACTTCTTAATTTACAAACTTACTCACTTTTGGTGGAGGAAATACGAGAGGTCACAATCTTAACGCTAAAAAATTAACAGCCAAGAATAAAATTGGCATTAGATTGTGATGATGCGGCTTCAGCTGCGGCAGATTTGGAGTGATTCATTCAAGATTTCTCGTTCCGCTGACAACTATAAATACGATGACCGATGACTTATACGCGAGAGCACACGGCCCGAATCACGGAACATAATTTTCATAAATGTCCACATAAAATATTACGGGGGATTTCAGTAATTTCATCTATTGTTTCTTAATTTAATGGCGTTTTCAATACTGGTCAAACTTCAAAGAATCCAATAAAATGTCTAGTATATGAATTTGAAAAAATATAATATAAATAACTTTGTTTTGTATATGTTTCCGTGAAAGACCGAAATCTGGTGAATGTCGAGATACACCGGTGAATGTCAACATTCTCAACGTTGCTTGAAGTATGTCCGAAATATTGTTGAAATTTCATTATTTCTAACTTACACCGGCGATTGTCGACATTCAGGATGCACTCATAGTGTATGTTAAAAAGATTTTTTTTTATGAAAACAAAAATCCATAGGTCTTTATTTATTAAAATAATATGGGAAAAGGACTTTGTTGAACTCAAAACAAACAGTAGAACATAAAAATATAAAATGAACTATAAAAAATAAGAACAATATCTAGTACAGGGAATGAGCATTTCACCTGGCAATTTTTTCGTCCAGCATGGATTGACTTGAAATTTCAACAGAAGGTAGGTGATAGCCCAAGGATCAAAATCTATATCGAACCGAAGGGCGCTAAAGCCTTGGGGGTGGTTGCCACCCCATCTCGGTGGTGAAAATTTTTTATTACATTTTAACCACAGGAAATCGATTGAAAAACTGACTCTAAGCAAAAAAGTTCTATACATTTTTTTGTAAAATCAATATTCTCTAAGTTATTCGCGATTGAAAGTAACGCTTTTTAGAGGAAAAAATCGACGTTTTTGATATGTTTTTCGCGGATAACTCGAAAATTATGCAATTTATCAAAAACACTGTGGAAAGCAAAATTGTAGCTTTTCAAAAAACAAGCAAAATCCTTTTTTATAATTTTTCTAAAACCAATAGGAACCGAGATATGGCCCATCAATGATTAGCTTTTTTTCCCAAATGCAAAATGTGATAGATTCAAAGTCAAATACCGGAAAAATGATGCATTTTTCGTAGAAAACTCATAGAAACTTTTTCAAAGAGCATAATTAGACCTTTCTTTAAAAAAAAAAGGTCTGTAGCATCAAAATTGAGTGAATTATGACAAAAATAATGTCAGTACTGAATTTTTTATACAAAAAAATCGGTGAAAACAACCCCCTAATTAAAATTGATCTTTACCATTGTGCAATTCTCTTTGTACATGTATGGTTAATATGTCCAAGAAGTTTGACCAATTTAAAATTCATAGTTTTCGAAAAATTATGGCTTAAAGTAAAATGTTATTTTTCATAATTTTGTATTTTTTACCTTTCTTTCATAATAACTCCGAAAATATTAGAGGTACAAGCAAAGTTAAAAAACGAAATTTTTATAACAAAAATTTTCCTGTAAGTAGATTTTCTGTACAGTTGATATTTGACGAGATATAGCCGTTTAAAACGTCTATTTACGCACGAGCACCACCTTTTTTTAGCCCTTTAAACTCACCTCATTTAAAAACGAAAGGGTCTAAAGAGATTTAACTTACAGATCCTTGTAGTTCTTGAAAAACCCTACAAAATAGTTTTTTAATAAACTTTCTATCATCAAAAATGAAGGAAATACGTTAAAAAACCAATCGATTTTTTTTTTCGGATTATATTGCAATTCCACTTGTTCTGGGTGCTCAGGTGAAGACTGCAATAATAGTCCACCAGTGATCGAAGAAGATGAAGATGACATCGACCACGATGAAGATCAAACTGATGATACAGATATTTAAAAATCATATTTGTATTTGTAATTGTAAATGTAATCATTTATTTATGTTAATCTATGTGAAAATACAGCGCATGTTTATGTTAATAATTTTTTTTTGTACTTAAGTCTACTTTTTTTCAATTTATATCTATTACAATAGTTTATAAAAATTGCAATGTTACGAAGGGTGATTTTTAAAGGTTGAAAAGTTACTTAATGCACGTGACACATTTTTTTACAACAGAATTATTGAGCAAATCCCTATTAGCATTAATTATTTTTCTCTTGACAAATTTTTTTTTCTTACATTTAACACTAATAACAGTTGATTTTTAAGGGTTGAAAAAGTATAAAATTGTATTTTGAAATGTAACAAATTCATCATTTTACTAATTCAAACCAATTTTCACCTATTTTTTAATTTTTGACATTTAGGGGTAGTTTTCACCCCTAAGAAACAATCAGGGTTCGTCGGCATGACATGATATATGAAGCTGTACATTAAGCTGTAACGGGGGCTGCTTTTTAAGGGTTGAAATATGATGAAATTGTATTCCAAAGCTCAAAACAATCATTATTCAACTTCCAAACCAAATTTTCAGGTTTAAAATGTTATTTTATGATTTTTGACAAATAAGGGTAGTTTTGACCTCTAAAAACCGTTTAGCGTCCTTCGGTTCGATATAGATTTTGAACCTTCGGCTATCGCCTACCTCCTGTTAAAATTTCAAGTCAATCCATGCTGGACGAAAAATTTGCGAGGTTTTACCTTTTTTTGAGCTTCATTCCCTGTACTAATCTTAATTATTGCAACAACTTAAACTACCGTGGCACTTCGAATTGCACAAAAGTTCCTTGCTTCAACAACTGCATTTAGTCGTGGAACACTTCATTTTGCAGTTACAACGTGTATAGCCTCGCCCTCCACTTTTTGAATTAGCAGAAGCTGCTTCTCTTAGGGACATTTCTTTTGTTGAAACTTCGTCCATGGAAAGTAACTTTTCTTTACAAATTACGAACTGATTACGGGTGAAAAGCTGCTTCAAGGTACCATTTTTGTTAGCTAATCTATAAAAGTCTGAATCCTCTATTCCAACAACAACCGCTAACACATTTCGAGGATCTGTACGACCACGGTCGACATCAGGAACTTGAATTCTCACGGTATCACCAATTTGGGCAGAAGGAAACTTTTTTTTTAGGTTCGCAACATTTTTCTTGCTTGAAGTAGAAGATTCTCTTCTGCAGCTACTCTTTTTAAAGAAATTAGCTCGTGTTGTTCAGTCAGTGCTTGAGATGAAGACGTGCCAGGTTGCGGATCAGCTCCAATGGTATTTTAATTTTCCATGTCTGTTTCAACATAAGCTTCTAGCTGTTCTTCGGTTTCAGTATTTGAAATTTGCCCGCGAGGGAGTGATGACGATGTTATACCCCTTTTTGGTGTAACGCCAAACAGGGCTTCATAAGGACTCTGGCGTATTCCTTCGTGATAAGTTGTGTTTTTAGCGAATTGGATGAACAGCAAACCTTCTGACCACTTGTTTGAATCATTGTCTTGCATCCAAGCAGTTAACATATTTTGTATGTCCTGATTGGCTCTTTCATTTGAGCCATGTGTTTGACTGTGACGAGGCTTTCCGTGCACTATTTTAACATCTTTCCACATAGCGCATAGTTCAGATATGACTCGATTACTGAACACTCTGCCATTATCCGAATGCAATATAGCGGTAGCACAGAATGTTAAAAAAATTTGGAGAAGGTGATATGCTACCTCGTCACTTCGCGACCTGCAGTGTCCGAGGTTCACCGGACCTCATTTGTGTTTGTCGACAAATGCCTTCACCAAGGCATTTGACATTTGTCGACATCCACCGGCCCATATTGGTTTCAGAGCCATCCGTGAAGATGCGGATTGCGCCTTCTTTTGATGTGTCTTGTGTGTTATAATGATTACCTTGTAGGGCCTGTGGAAGGCAAAGGATATTAAGCGAGTCATCAAAGAAAAATTCATAAGACTGTGGCAACAGAATTGGAATTCCATCAATTCAAGCCCACACAATATCCAGCCTTCAATAAATCATCCATACCTTACCGAACCATCAATGCAAAGTTCAGCAGTGATGAGAAGACTACGAATTGCACACACCAAACATACCTACAGTTATTTGATGTCACTGAGCAGTCCTCCATATTGATTAAATTGTCAAAGTAACATCACATTCACTGAATGACACCAATACGTATCAAACAGACTGCAGCTTACCTAATTCAAATTTACAAGAATTGCTGAGTAGCCCCAACAAATCAAATACTACAGTTCCTAAAAAGAGTGAGTGTAGGCTCACAGGGTGTTGTTTTTAGGAAAGACGAGTTTTTATATTTTTTGTTAAGCCGGACCTGCATTATCTTTTTGGAGATGCTTTTGATGGAGTTTCTAGGTAATGGTTATTACGTGTACCAAATTTCAAAATAATCTACAGGGTAACTCGGAAGCTATGAGGTTCGAAATAAATAGGATAAATTTATAAAACACCCTGTATCTCGGTTATAAAGAGCAGAAGACACGTTAAATATAGGTTTTTGGAAGCACCAAAGTGATCACCATCTACAGTTGAAGTTAGGTCCCTTCCGAATTAAATACCCTGTATATATTTTTCTGGTGTTTTGATTTATTCTTCTCCTGTACATTTTTAGAATATTCGTAACAAATACAGGAATAAGAATTGAGAGATTGCAACATTTTACATTTTTTGTCAAAATTTTTGTTTGATCTATTTTCAACAATTCCAGTAAATATTCCCGGAACTAAATTGTCTATCTACTTTTAACATTAACTTTGATGTTAACGAATCAAAAAAGATACAGGTCGTCTAAAATTAGCATTTTATAAGCTAAATATAATACTTCAACGTCCGAAATAAAACCTTAATAACGCTAAGGTATATTTTGAAAATATTCTCCTTCGTATCAAAAAATATCTTAACATCAATGGTAGAGTTTAGATAACAGTTGATCGTAAGTATTGATTCTATAAAAAGATTTAGCATAAATATTTGAAAAGATATAATTGGCAATCAACTACTGCGTCCAGTAGAGTTACGTGTCTGTTTAACATGACAGAAGTACCCTAACTTGGTCGACGTTCCCCTAAAGACACTGCAAAATTTATGGATTATACATGATGGTTGTCAGACAATTGGCCTGTGCATAATAGCGAATTCAAACCGAGCTTTTTTTTGGAAATATCTGATAATTTTTCAATTGAACGTCATAAATTTTGTTAAAACCGATGAAAATTGCGGGTTTCCAGTAAATAATTAATCAATGTATGAAGTTTAAAATTTGCAAGTAGCGGTTTTTCGGCGTATAAGAAACTGACTAAACAACGTCACATACAGAGGGCGCTAGTTCCCTTGGGAGAAACTTTCGGATAAAGGTAAATCTTGATTTGCTTAACCAGAGGCAAATAAACATGGTGAACAATTTAAAAATTCTCGCATAGAGTTGTACAGAAATTCTATTCTATAGTTTATTTCTTAATGTCTGACAGCACAGTAGCCTCATCAAATATTCAAATAGAAATTTATCTTTTACAGAGTGATCCTAAGAATT
>CAJUYI010000223.1:193922-216052 GCA_910591695.1 Galerucella pusilla | reverse complement strand
TCCCTAGTAGGACCCTATTGTAATGTTTCTTGGAAATTATCAAGTTGCTTTAACTATTATACTCACAAATCCATCGGATTCATTATTCAAAGACAGCATTCTTAATTTATTAGTAAAAACTTATTCTAAAAACATAAACCCGATCTATTGCAACATTAAAATTTAGCATCCGCGACTCCTACTTCATGCTATTAGTTTTGCAATAGTTTAACTATCATGTAAACCTCAAACGATGCCAAACACAATTTGTATACAAAGATAAACTGTAATAAATCAACAAAGAAAATCGAAATTAAGAAGATCAATAAGCTGAGCAGTATAAATAAATGAAGCTAGACAAGTGTACATAGTAATTGACCGATATGTATAATACGTGGCTGGATAGATAAGTCAGTAACACCACAGAAGCCAAACAAGAAGCGAAATCCGGCGTAAATCCTTTTATATTTTGGGGGGAAAATTTCGTGACCTTCAAACTGACGTTGACAGATAACGGATCAAGTCACATTAAGAAAATTGTTCAAAAAATTTAAATTAAATGTTAACTACACGCAAAAAAGTGAAACCAAAGAATCTCAAATTACATGCGTTCATTTTTGTTTGGGGCTATTTGAAGAAGAAAGTATTAAAATGTCACTGGTGGGAAGCGTGCTTAAAATTCTCAAAAATCATATGTCATTGACAGATAACGGGCTTAAAATGGCGACTGCCAGACATGCGCACTCAGAAAATGAATTGTAAAATAGCGCAAGCTTCGTTCCTTGTTGGGATGGTGTATTCTGTGATAACATTGCTTCCGTAAACTGCCATTTATTTATGTCAAACTCAGAGCAAGCTAAGTATTTTAGTTTTTGTTTGACAAATACAAGTATCAATTTACAATAGTATATTGCGCAACAAGTGAGAAAAGTACTTTCCCCACATGCTGCACACTTTTTTTCTACAACTGCACAAATTTAAAGAATACAAGTGAAGTATTTTAATATTTATTTTTATGGTTAGTAAAACAAAAATAACACTTAAGTATCCTATCTCTAAACTGTTGAATACTTTTATTTAAAAAGATTTTATTTTTGTATTTCTTCTCCACTCTATAAATTTTTTTGTATGCCAATTCATACTTTTTCTATCTTTTTTCAATATTGATGGATGATTCAAAAGACAAAGGATTATCATATTGTCGGATAGTCAAGCAGCCATTAAAACACTGAGCTCTTGTGTAATCAGTTTCAAAGTGGTGTGGGAATTCCTAGACAAACTCAATGAACTAGGCGAGAACAATATAGTCACCTTACTATGGATTCCAGGACACACTGGAATAGAAGGATAAGAAATAGCAGATGAACTAGCAAAGAGGGGGGACTGAAATACTTTTCAGGGGGCTGAACCCTTTTGAGGAATCAGCCCCAATGTAATATTGGAAGAAATAGGTAAAGCCGAGAAAAAGAGAAGATCTGACCATTGGAAAGATCTAGTAGGGCTTATACAATCAAATACTCTTCTGGGTGACTACAACCTGTTGAGATCAAATGAATGCATAAGACAAACTGCGCTAAGAGTTTCAACAGGGTTCATAACGGGACTTTGTCGTCTGAATGGGCACCTGAAAAAGCTCAAAATGGTGGAGGAAGAAGAATGTTGGTATGGAAGAAGAGACCTCCATGCTCCAGCCCGAAGGGCGAGTGCCGCAAACACACGAGTGAGAAAAGTACTTTCACCACATGTAGCACACTATACTTTTTCTACAACTGCACAAGTTAAGTATTTTAATATTTATTTTTATGGTAAGTAAAACAAAAATAACACTATCCCATCTCTAAACTGTTGAATAATTTTCTTTTAAGATTTTATTTTTGTATTTCTTCTCCACACTAAATTTTTCGTATGCCAATTCATACTTTTTCTATCCTTTACAAATCTAAAGTTATTTTTGCAGCTTTTTCCAATATCTCTGGCGGAGTACCTACTTATACCTATGTCTTGTTAAACCAATATTAAATGGAAATTGCCGAAATTGGGATTTGTATCAAAACACAGGAATTAAGCTAGCCAATGTCGAACTAAATAAAAGTTCCCCTACTTATTGGATATTTCCAAAAATGAACGTGTTACGCCAATAATAAAAAAATCGAAATTTTTTGTTTCTCTAATATAACTGTGAAAATAACACATTTTTCAAACATTTTTTGGTACCGCTACATTGGTCCCCTAAAAAGACAACTCTACTCTCATTTTCAACTTTTACAGTTATCAAAATTGCCATGTGGGTACCATTACAAATGATCAGTCTGTATATATTTTTGAACGGCCATGCAAAATTTCAGCAGGTCAGTCTAACTAATTAGCCTGTACTAAAAAAAAAACAATTATCTTAATTGGCACACAAAAAAATACTAATACAATTCACCAATTCATTTCGTTAGAATTTCATACCGTAATCTTACATAAAAGGTTTTTTAAAAAGGTCAATACAAACAGCTGCGTGTGGTTTTTCCTTTGTCAGCCACGCTTCACGCGCGACGTCTGTTTTTAGAGTTCATGACTCAACAGCGTGGATTTAGATTATGGGTTAGTTTGTTTGGTTACACTGTAACGTATTTGAAGTCTGGCTAATCCAGAGCTGCATTACTAATATTTTTTTTAGAATTTTTCCTCAAACAGAGCAGAGCTGTATTCACTAATATTTTTATACAATAAAATATTGAATAATTTTACGTATCATCAGGAAAACTGAATGGGCTATATATACTGAGTTCGGGACCGGACAAATATCGAAGAAAATATAAATATTTCGGAAAATCTTTTCACACCACAAATTTTACCCCAGCTTAAACTATAATTTGAAAATATTTTGCAATAAAATATAGGGTGTTCCATAAGGCATGGCATGGAGAACGAGACCGTGACCCATATCTTGTCTGACTGTGAGGCACTGCACTCGAGGAGACGGGCAATCTTCGGAGAGGCCAATGTGCCACCTGAAGTATATGGCACACATCCAATGGACCTATACCGTCTACTCGAAGGTACGGGGATAACTGGATGGGTGGACTAAATATGGGAGCAGAGTACAATAAGCCAATAGGCTGCAGTGCTCCCGGCATCTGAACGGCTCCCAAAATGGAAAAAAAAAATATATATATATATAACTGATACGCCACACTTTATTGGAACACCCTGTATATCTCAAAATATTTTCAAATTGTAGTTTAAGTTGGAGTAAAATTCGTGGTATAAAAAGATTTTCCAAAAAATTTATATGTTCTTCGATATTTGTCTGGTCCAGGACTTTTGCCCCACTCTGTATATTATTGTATTGTAGTTTTATTATTATTTAGAAGTATTTGGTTTTGTACCTTAGAACACAAATGACCTTGATTACGTTTATTATTGTCACAAGACGAAACAAACTTGTTTGTCTTAAATATCTGTTTATATTATTATATTATTCGATCCAAATTGAATTCATCTGAAATATTATACTGGGTGTCTCATTCAGACTGTCTTCAAAAATATGTTATATCTTCCAAAGGGTTCTGGATACTGGGTTGCGGCATTCACGGTTAGGTTTAAAATTATTGTAATTTTTGTTGTAACACATTTATATAAATGGTCCACTTTTGGTTCGCCCGCTATAAAATTAGAATGAATTCAGAAGACGATAGATGTTATTTTCCATGGGTGACACCCTGTATCCCAAAACCCATATATTTTCACTTTGGAATTTGAAGTTCAAAATCGGCACACGGAAAGCGAAGCTAGAGAGCTTGAATTGGGATTACTTGTATTTTAGTGCATCTCATTATAGGTATAAGCTTATAAGAAAGGTATAAGAAAACAGTCGGAATATAATGGGATACCCCATACCTACCTATATCATTTTATAGACTGAATTTTTCAGTGAGCTCATATAAATTACTGATTCATCGGGATTTTTGTATTTCTTCTACCTGTTCAGCAATTATTACTAGTATACCGTATATAAATTCTTATAAATACCAAAAGGAGCATACAGAAGATATTTAAACAAAATAAACATCATACATACCTCTCCTCTCACCATAAACAAATATTCGACCTAGAATTATTTTATTATACAAATAAAGATCAGAAGAGGTATTAATATATTATGCAGCAGGTCAAAATTAGACCAGTGATTCAATATTGCGTAGACCTATAGATATGATTCATATCTTTATAAAATTCCAATAAAAACCAGCAGACGCAAAATAACAATTCTATTATTGTGAATTTTATTTGATTAATTTGGTTGTTATTGTTTTTTTGAACTACCGACAAAAAATTCTTTTGATGTTATATAAGTAGGTAATTATTAATTTCATATAAACAAGGGTTGTTATTCACCAAGAGTTCCGTACCCAGAGGGACCCTATTACTTAGGCTGTTCATCTGTCTGTCTGCCCGTCTGTCACTAGTCTGTATCTCATGAATCGCTATAGTTAGACAGTTGAAATTTTCACGATGTATTACTGTTGTCATTAGACGCACACTATATTGTATGTTCTATAACTTTTATTTTATTAAATTCTGACAATTGGCGCAATGTTATCAAATGCTCTTTTTTTCAAGACGAATAAGTTGGTATCAAAATATCCGCATTTGAGTGGCCTTTTATTTTCCATAAGCTGGAAGCATAGTCCTTTCGTTGAATTCTTTGAAAATATCGTTTTATAAGTGAGCCACCTAAATATCTAAATTACTTTTCAAGACACTTGGCTACCCGTTATTCTCTGAATTGAATAAATTGAACTACTGAAGTGTAAATAATCTGTAAATTACTTTTTTTAAATAAAACCTAACGACTTGCATGATGTAACTATAATAACATACCTACCAATTTCGATGCAGTTAGCCCTTTATATTTTATACGTACCGGTCCCCTTCAGAGTGATTTTTCTATTTTCGTCTTTAAGGCATGTATTTTCGCACGGGCTGACGTGTAGCTGAAACTACACCGTCAGGACATCATAAAGCGACAGTAGAATCTCGCCGAGATGAATAATCCTCTCTCTACTACTAAACATCTCCGCTTCGAGCAAGAACGGACGGAAGTTATAAACTAAGTTTTATCGAAGTTTTTTCGAACGTTTTTCGAATAGTTATGAGTGATGGAAGTTAAATCGTGATTTCAAGTTTTTAGAAGGATTTTTTTTAAAAACAAACAAACTATTTTAAAAATGTGTGATTGTCCCATTGCTGGTGTTATTACTTCACATGAAGCTTATAGAAGTTGGATTATTTTTAAGGAATGTAAGACTGAAAATGGTAAGTTCTTTAACTAATGCAAAAACAATTAAAAATATTCACTTTTAATACCAATATTGAATTTCAATAATTTTTCGTTTTGTAAAGAATAATAAAATTTTTAATAATGTGTAAACACTATGATAATAAAAGGTAACATTATATTCTTGAAAAACATTCTCTTCATTCTCGAGATATACAAGAAAAATTAAAAATTCTTCTCTTAGTTTTTAAATCCTAGAAATATGAAAAAATTAGAAGGAAAAATGTTGTCAAACTTATCGTATTTTCACGAAGTTTTAATCAATTTTTATCCAATACTTACCTGTTTCTTTTAAGTTTCTGTTTGTGAAATTCTCTTGGATGTATTAACTCGTCCATTTATGTGTATGAAAGACACTCAGACTCATAATAAACCTAACAAATCTGTTAAATTTCCACCAATACACACTTTTATTCGTTACTTTATGTATAACTTCAATTTTGTAAGGTTTTGGATTAAAAACTTGTGTTTTGTCGATTTCTAAACTAAATGCAGTGCTTTTAGTCTAAATATTTGGATTTTCTATGGGGATAAACCGCAAGTGGAAGTAGGTGTACACTGAAGTGGAAGTATGTGGATGTTTGGTGGAAGTATGTGGAAGTTTTTTCAAATGTGGAAGTATGTGTACAAAATTTTTGCCGGCGGTTTACCCCTCGGTTATCAATAGATTTTCATGTATCAAGAAAATTGAAGTATCCAATCTTTTAAAATGCTCAATACACTGCAAGAAAAATCAAAAACAATATTTTTATATTCCCAAACTCAGTCCTATGCTCAAATTATAAAAGAATCTAGAAAATCAGGGGTGAACCGCCGGCAAAAATCTTCTACACCTACTTCCACATTTGTAAAAACTTCCACAAACTTCCACATACTCCCAAACACTGTTTTCAAGTTAGTTGATATGGTAAGAAACCATGCAACCTTTTTGTAATGCAACTTGCTTCCATAACGAGCCCAAAAATTTATAATTCCTGAAAACACTCAATAGCATTGATTTTTATGATATTCGACCTGTTGTATGGGTACCTTTAACATAAACGAAATAAAACATATTCGGCTAATGGAGTCTCTCCCTGGTCATAAGCAAACAAAACAAAAAAAAAAAACTTTAACACCCTGTATCTCGAAAACTAAAGCTCCAACGACCCATGTCGACAGAAAATTTGACGCCAATTTTCGCCTTTTCTACACGCTTTTTCAGTTTGTAAATCCTCTTCATTAACACTCTGTGTAATGACCTATTCAATAATTCTAAATTCGTTGTTTTCACCGTTTTCACCAATTTCTGTATTAAACTTCCACATATTTCCACCAAACTTCCACATACTTCCACCACATTTCCACATACTTCCACTGCGGTGTACACCTACTTCCACTTGAGGTTTACCACTCGGATGGACCATAAAAAACACTTTTTCTCTGTAGCTAACTGATCCGGCAAATAATTACCTGCAATCCCCTCATGTCTCGGAGACCATACTAGAAACACTAGGTTGTGTCTTTAAAATAATATCAGCCTATTAAGAGTTTCCTTACAGTTTTTTACCAGTCAGGAATTAGGTAGTAGTTGGATTGCTGGTAGCTTCAAGTAGAGCTTGGCTATACATGTTTTCATCAATATGGAATATAGCGGAAATCGGTTCTGCTTGAAATACAGATGTATATCGACTATCGACCAAGGCTAAAAAATAACATTCTTTTTTTTTAGTTACAATATTAAATTCACAGTGTACATAGTCACATTACATTTTAACATTTTATAGGGCATTAAGTATTTGAATGTCTTTTAAGTATTTCAATAAGTTTATGTGGTTCTTAGCTTCATTTAAAATTATATTCATGTTGTCTTCCAGGTGATTTTGTTTTCGTTTCAAAGTATAATGAACACATTCTGTCAGGATATGTTTCACAGTTAATAAGCAACTGTTACAGTGGCAGCATACGGGAGGATGAGTAGAGTTCATGAGATAGCCGTGCGTTAGTTTAGTATGTCCAATTCTTAGTCTTCTTAGGATGACTTTATTTTTCCTGGACATTGGTGGGAGTTTCGAGGATGTGATAATCGGCTGTACATCATGTAAGTGGCTTTTAGATGTATTCTTCCAGTGGGCTTGCCATTGATCACGTGTTTTTTCCTTGAACATTTTTTTAATGTCGTTATGCAGATGTACATTTGTTATTGGTATGTTCGACGTGGAAGCTCCCTTAGCGGCTAGGTCTGCAGCCTCATTCCCTTCAAGCCCAACATGTGAAGGTACCCAGATGATAGTGACAGTTACTCCGTGAACTATAAGTTCATTATATGCGTCGTGTATTAAATTCACGAGAGGATGATCAGAGAACATTTTTTCAATTTCTAGAATGGATGATAAGGAGTCTGTACAAATCGCCACATTCTGAGCCGTTGATTTTAACAATCGAAATGCCTCAACGATACTATACAATTCTCCAGTGTAGACGCTGCATATATGAGGTAGTTTGATTTGGTGCGTGATCCCACAAGTACTTACAACGGCACTACCTACACCTGCGTCACTTTTAGAGGCATCAGTGTAAAGGACTTTGTGAAACTGGTTTCGATTGAGAATTTCTAAAAACGATTGATTGATTACAGTATTAGGAGTTTCGTGCTTATTAAAAAAGCGAAGGGAGGTATTTATATTCGGTAGTTTCTTGTTCCATGGCGGTTGAGTAGAAATAAGGAAGGGTGAAGTTGTGGAAAGATCGAAGCCATCAAGAAGAGGAATGAGTAAGTTAGACTGAGACTGAATAGTTCTAGTAGGCTGAACATGTCGAATGGGATTGTTTTGTTGAATAAGCAGATGATAAACTGGGTTTTGGGGATTGGCTGATAAACTGGCTGAATAGGAGAGAAGTAGGCGTTGTCGTCTCAACCAGAGTGGAGGTTCGTTGGCTTCACAATACAAGCTTTCAGCTGGGCTTGACCTGAAGGCACCTAAGCAGATCCTAAGACCCGTATTATGAACAGAATTAAGAGCTTTTAATTGCGTCTTAGAGGCGGACATATAAATAAAGCTGCCATAGTCTATTCTGGAGCGAATGATAGATCTGTAGACTGCTAGCAATACTTCTTCTTTGGCTCCCCATTGGAAGTGAGACAGAGTTTTCAAAATGTTAATATTTTTCAAGCAGTTACCTTTTGTTTCTTGGATGTGTGTGTTCCAGATGAGTCTTGAATCAAATGTCAGTCCTAGTACTTTATGATGAGTGGCAACAACCAATGGTACTCCATTGTATATCAAAGTTGGGTTATGGTTTTCCAGCTTTCTACTAAATTTAATAATTTTAGTTTTGTTAGTTGAAAAGGAAAATCCGATGTTTTTCGACCATTTGCCTAGATTATCAATAGATTCTTGCATTAAACGACATGTTGTTTCGACGTTCTTCCCTCTGCAGAAAAGTACGAGGTCATCAGCATATAGTGCGTATTTTACGGGAAGATTAATGTTTTTACCTAAATCGTTAATGGCCAAATTAAACAGAGTTGTGCTTATAATAGAGCCTTGTGGAACGCCATTGTGTTGTATGTGGGTAGAAGATATTTTTCCATTTGATATAACTTTGAAATTTCTATCATCCAAGAAATTGCGCACAAAATAGTATATATTTCCTCCAAGACCGTATTCTTCAAGCTTTTGAAGGATCACTGATTTTTGAACAGTATCAAAGGCACCCTCGACATCAAAAAAGGCTGCCAACAAATCTTGTTTACAAGTAAAAGCATCAGCAATGTGTGTTTGTAAAAGTACTAAATTGTCTACAGTAGACCGATGAGATCTGAATCCAGATTGTGCTGGCGAAATGACTTTATTTTTCTCTAAAAACCATGTAAGCCTTTTGTTCACCATCTTCTCCATTAATTTACACATTGTGCATGTGAGTGATATTGGTCTGTATGAGTTTGAGAGACTTTGGGTTTGGTTATGATCCTTTTTTATTGGTATGATGAGGGATTCACGCCACCGCTTAGGGAAGTTATTGTTGTTGCAAATTTTATTGTAAAATTTCAGTAAAATAGTAGCACAAGGTATGGATAGTTTCTTAAGGAATATGAAAGGAATGTCGTCGGGGCCAGAGGCAGTATTTTTACTCGAGGCGAGTGCCGTCAGTAGTTCCTCCAAGATAAAAGGTGTATTGATAAAAGCAGTATCTTGGGTAGAGGCTATTGATGAAACATTTCCAATTAGTGCTTCCGATGTTATGGTAGATGTGCATTGTATTTTTGTTTTTTGTTCGAACGCGTCCGCTAGAATATCAACAATCCTTTGTGTGTCACTGATTACGTTGTTTTTGTAGTAGATATATACTTGAAATACCTGAGTTTGCTTTGCGACCCTGCATTTGCCTCACTTTTGTCCAAACTTGAGCTGAGGTTGAGTTGGCTGTCAGTGATGAAGTATATTCCCTCCATGAAGTCTTTTTGTTTTTTTTTGAGGACATATTTTGCTCTGGCTTTTAGTTTTTTGAATTCTATGTAATCTTCACTATTCCGAGTTCTACGATACCTGTTTAACGCTTTCTTACATTGACGGACTGCCTGCTCACAATCCTTGTTCCACCATGGTACTCCCCTACGTTTAGTACTTGTAGAAGTTCTGCCTATATGTAGTTCAGCTGCAGATGTGATGCAATGGATAAGGAGATTCAGAGATTCATCTATGTCGTCCAAAAGAGAAAGAAGTGGGAGTTGTTCTTCAAGATAAGAGCAAAAACCATCCCAATCCGCATGAGCGATTCGCCATTTAGGAATATTATAGCTAGTTGTTCTATTTTCGTTATTAGAAATTATAATTGGGAAATGATTGCTGTCAAAAAGACTATCAAGTGAATGCCAGTTGAGTAAGGATGATGATTTGGGATCAGAAAAACTAAGGTCGATTGAGGAAAATGTACCAGAAGATATGTTGAAATGTGTACTTGAACCGGTGTTTAATAAGCATGCATTTGAGCAATTTAAAACGTTTTCGACAACTTTTCCTCTTCCAAATGTTTTATCTGAGCCCCAAATAATATTGTGTGCGTTAAAGTCGCCTACTAGAAGGAAAGGAGAGGGAAGTTGTTGGATTAGGTCAAACAATTCTTCTTCGGATAGATTGTAATTATATTATTATAGCTTCCATTATACCAGCTTCCATTATACCAGCCCCAGTGACACGGTTTGTTTTATAATCACATGATGTCTCCAGGATTACCTAGGTGCACTCACTCGGTGAATATGTTATCTGGTGTCATGCTATCCAAACTCATTTGATATATAGGTTCATCTAGTACTGATCCAGTTGTATTAGTGCGTCCTTCTCGAACATGGTTCCCGATTTGAACCGACATAATCGACTTCGCAGTTACAAAAACTTCCAGAGGAGAAGACCAGAAGGGCTTCCATGGTAATACCAAGTAGAATTTGTCTTTGGATGGCTTATAGTATTCATATACATTTGTTTTTGAAATTTATCAGTAATTATTAGATTGATTCCTCCCATATATACGTAATTACCCGAGTAATTACCTCAACTGAAACCGTTTATTTTCTTAAAAATTCTGCACTTACCCTCTATATTAATATGATAAAATAAATAATATCTACTTTGATTCCAAAAAATATCTACTGTAACATCCCAACTAAAATTAAACAGAACTTCTAAGAATTATATATATCCTAAATTAAACTACCAAAAAGTGTATCTAAATATCCGACAAGATCATTAACATCAAAGATGTGTTTACAGTCGTTTTCTGGTTTACATAAATATAAAACCTATTTTAACAGCAACTAACTAGTTCAACATTAATAGATATGGTGTGGATAAGGTCAGTACTTATTCGATCAGTTATAATACACGGTGTACAGAAACTCTCTTGTCAAACGGAAACTATAGATATTAGGTTGCTTTTGTTATTTCGCTGGATACATTTCATTTCACGCGATTTAGGGCAATGTGTGGCTGCAATATTGGTTATTTTAGCCCATTTTATTGTAGATGTTTTAGGTTATTTTATGTATTTATCTTGTAACAGATTTTTTATGCAATAAATCTTACTATTATTATATGTAATTATTAAAGCAATATTCAAGAAAATTCCATTAAAACGGAAAGAACTATTATAGAATGCAATATTTAATATATTTCGTGTGGAAAGTAAGTTTCTGAACTTTCCCGCAATTTATTAGAAAAATACTATTCTAAATAAGTAAACATCCAAACTTATTATTTATTTATTTTCTCTCTTTTTGACGTCAGCGGCGATTTGTAGGAAGTTTGAGTGGGTGGACTCTAGATATTGTATCAATTATCTAGATTAATTTATCTATGTTGATAATCTAAGTTGATACTTTTACGATGCAGCGAATTCTGATGGTTGTTTACAGCTTGTCGAGAGTCGATTAAAAGTCAAAAAAATTTTGAAGTTTAACGTAAGGTAACTTTATTTAAAAATAGAAAGAGTGATTGCTATAGCCTGCATTCACTTTTAAAATTTTTGGAAATTTATGAGGTTTCTGAAAATTTCAGTGCTTCATTTTTACACAACCATTTTTTTCACTGAAACTACCAATATACCAACACTAACACTTTACAATATCTTTTACGCGTTTCGATAACCAATGTTATCTTCTTCAGATACTGGAGGTTGCTTTTTTCCTAATAACCATACAGCGGGCTACATTTGTCTTTATTTAAACTATTATTACATTTAATTATTTTTACGCTTTCAAATGTTACTGTAACTGATCCTTAAAAATTTAGGGGGAAATTTTGACGTTTAAAACCTTATTAAACAATTTTTTTTTAAAGGAACCGTCCCTCCGCCGGCTCCACATCAGCCTCCTGGGCTTATTGTGGATACTCCTACTGTTTTGACTACAGCCTATTCAGCCAATTAGCTCATACAGGTTCTTTGCTGGTTGGTTGTAGAAGTTTTCTTTGATTCGTCTATGTACCAGATCAGTTCATTCGCTCTACTAGGTGGTGGTGCGTTCTCTTTCTCAAGCCCCTTTCGATCTTTGATGACAATCTAGAAGTTGTTGCGAAAGATAGATCTGGTGGTCATGTGGTCTGTTGGCATTTTAAAGATGTCGTCATCCACATGCCTTATTTTTGAGTGTCCTCTCCCATGTGCCACGTCATGGTTTGATGCTTTTTCCAGTCGAGCTAGAGCTGCCCTTGCTTCGTACATTATGACACAATGTAGCGGAGGAAGATCTAGCATTGTCTCCGGCGCCGCTGTAGGAGTAGTCGTCATTGCCCCTATAAGGCCAATGCATGCAAGTCTTTGGACCTTGCTTAGTTTCAGCATTGCAGAGGATTGTTTGATCTAAACAATGTTAGCATTAGTTAAATCAGTAAAAAACCCCTAACGCCGCCAATGACGAAAAGAATCCAAAAAAAAAACCGGTACTCTGGTGCCGAAGGTGGTTCTGTTACTCTCTGCGAAAAGGAAAAACAACGACCCGCCGCTCTGGGTAGAATGCGTGTGGTGTGAAACTGCAACGGATTCACGTTCACGTGCCATATAAGGAGATCCTAGTGATGAGCGAGACTGGACTTGGTCTTGCGGTCTTGGTCTTGGTCTTGCAGAAAATGCAAGACCAAGACCAAGACTAGCTTCAGGCTGCAAGACCAAGACCGAGCAGTGCAAGACTTATTACAAGACCAAGACTTAGAATTGCAAGACTTATGCAAGACCAAGACTAAGCCTGCAAGATTCTTGCGGTCTTGCGTTTTTTAAACATTTTAACCGAAAAATAAAGATGAGCAGATCATTTTAAACCCTCCCCCTCCCCAACATATAGTGACCACAACTGCTTGTTTTAACGAAGTATTTTTTTCATATACAGGGTGTTCCCGCTCAACTGGTCAAAATTTATAGGGTATATTAATAAAACCTAGAGAAGTAGTTTGAGATAGGACACCTATGTCTGGAAGTGTGCCGTTTCTAAAATACAGGGTGTTGAAATTTTACAACAAAAATCTGTACCAACAGGTGTAAAAAATATGCCAAAATGCATTAAAAACAAAAAGTATTTGTCTTAAAAATGATAATAAAATGTATTAAATTATTTTATTAATATTGCAAGAGGAAAATCGGGTGTTTCAAAAACTAAAAAATTTCAAGTAAAGAATATTTGAAGGAATATATCCATCTTAAATATTGACCTAAGCTCTATTAATGTATCCTACCATATCCTATAACTTAAGAAAACACCTATTTTTTTTTATCACCAACACTAAAAATAATTTTGGTTTATTTCAAATCTCAGCTAATAGGCCTGCAAAGAAAGAATAACTTTTTATAGAGAGACATAAAATTCAGTGACTTTAATATACATAAATTTTTTCAAACTTATAAATAAGATTATAAATTGTTATATTTATACGTCTTTACATCATTGATACATTATAAAACTATATTCTAAAAAATTTGTCAAAATGAATAAAAAAATTTTTATACTTGATTTATCGCTACAATTAAATATAAAAAAACAAAATTTTTATAATGAGAAAGACTGTCCCTTTCTTTACTTTTAATGATTTTAGAAACTATTTTTTCTTATTCATTTTTTTGTAAAAATGGACTCCAGAAAAAATCTTCAAAAAAAGTACAAGACTTGCAAGATTCTTGGTGCAAGACCAAGACCAAGACCTTGTATGCAAGAACAAGACCAAGACTAACCGGCCTTGGTCTTGGTCTTGCATTTGCTCATCACTAGGAGATCCTAATCCTGATTGGCTGTTATGATTTGGAACTCTAATAGGTGATGCAACGAAAATAGAAAAGGCAGCATGTTTCTACCCTAATCAGAAATGAAACAAAGCTGCTCGCGCCTACGTAGTACTTTAGCGATGCCAGTTTAAACTCGTAGGTGACGAGTTGGGACTTGTCACCTGTGGAAAGTACTGTGTATGTCGCTTTGGCCAGGAGCCTCACTAAGTATTCGGTATTTAGCCAAATAACTATTCGCAACATCTCTAAATTTGGGATCAGGCACAAAGAGCATTGAATTCCCACGAACCATAGACATAGACACTTTAAGATTGCGTCTTGTTAATGAATACGAGCATTCGCTATTTTGAAATTAATAACGTTTGTTAGCTAATATCTCCCATATTTCAT
Source organism: Galerucella pusilla (assembly GCA_910591695.1). Classification (NCBI taxonomy): domain Eukaryota; kingdom Metazoa; phylum Arthropoda; class Insecta; order Coleoptera; family Chrysomelidae; genus Galerucella; species Galerucella pusilla. The sequence goes on along the minus strand of CAJUYI010000223.1, from coordinate 201,609 downwards.
TCTCCAATCACTATCAATAAACAATCATTAATAAAATTGTACGCCTACGTACCATAAATAGGTTAGAGATAATATTTAAATTTATGGTTAATATTTTTTCAATTTTCAACGCAAATGTATCATACTCTCATAGTTGATTTTCCGATCTATTACTGTCGTAGAGATTTTTCCGATTCGATTGCACCTGGTTATAATTTATGGCAATATAATTGTGCTGCAATATTTATGACCTAGTCGCCCATTCGAAACCAACTTTTTTTTTAAATAAATAAACAAATCAATTTTTGATCAAAACGCAAGAAAGATATTTAAAAAAAATTTCTGAGATCATTCAAGACCTCCCAAGGTTCCATTATAAAAAAAGGGTTAAAAGAACTATTTTTAAACAAAATATGAAAAAATTGATGAAATAGTCTCAAAATCTTTGCGAAAAAAACTGACCGCTTTTTTAAAATATTTTTGTCAAGTACAAGACTTTTAGGTCTCATTATCTCGATAACTATCGAATTTTCGAAAAAAATGATGGGAACCACTTTTGTAGAAAATAAAACAATCTTCAATTTTTATCTGAATTCTCTAGGTCGCTAGTTGGAAGTGGTGTTCTTCATTTAATTGTAAATATGGTTTCAAAGAATGGGCAGAAGAATGTCCTGTAAGCTTATTTACTTCTTGTTCACCAACTCCTTCTTTTGCTAATGCAGATATTGCAGAAGCTCTATGTGAATGATAGGTTATTTTAATTCTTTTTCTGTCTATACCAATTGATTCTGCCGATATTTTCGTCCACTTTGAAATTGTATTAATTCCCAATGGTGAATTTTTGTACCATATTCCTTTCTCCCAATTTGGATGTACTGTTAAAAATAATTTTGTTGTTGTTAGATAAGGATTGGATTCTCCTTTTTCAATAATTTTTAAAAATAAACGAACGGGACACAAATTGTTGTTAGCATTATTTCTTACCAGCCACTTCCTGCCAGATAAAGTTTTTGATCCCCCTTGTGTCGTTTTGGAAAAGATTGGATTATATTCTACCCTGCCAGTAAAATTACCTTTATTATCATATTCTTTTTTGAAGTAATTAATATCACAATTAGCAGCTCCATTTCCACGCCATGCTAATTCGAACGAACATAAATGAAAATACTTTTTTTGTAACCCATCAGGATTATCTTCAGAATAGCTTTCTACCATTTCCATTAATTCTTCTTTGGTAAACGCGTTAGAACTTCTTTTTCTGGTTTCAGGTTCAACCTGAAACTTTTTACGTTTTTTATCCCTGGCCAATCTAGCAAATTTCTAGGTAATATCTTTAAATGGATCAATTTTGATGTTAAATTCTAGAAAATATTTTTTCTGAACCATTTGAGCAGTCGTATTCCAAAGTGTTTTCACACTAGCTTCAGTATAATCAGTTCCATCTCTTTTTTTCATGTTAAAACCATAATCTTCAAGAAATTTTGCTATAACTTGTTCAGAAGTATCCTTTTCTAACGTATAATTACGTGCGTCCAGAAACATTCTAAACTGTTCCCACGCAGACTTTTTTGTCTTCATTGTATTTCGCGGTATACTTTGCTTAATAGTACTCACTATTTCGTTTATTGAATTATTTACAAATCTTGTATTATTCATGTTAATAATACTAATACTAAATTTTTGAAACAGTTTTAATAATTTTTAGACAGTTAAATAAATAAATAAATAACTTAGTTTCCTTAGAAACCACTAACAAAGATTTTATATTGAATTGTATCACAGAGTGATAGAATTTTATACACATAGATTTGATATATTAAACATCAAAAAATTGACGCGACAAGACAAAAAATTGCCAGTTCAAAACCTTCAAATTTTATCAGTTATCAATTTACTCTAGTGTAATAGTCGTTCAAAAACACCTGCCGTGTTGAGCCCGAAGTGAAGTCTTCAGCGACTATTCAGGAGCCTCCGATATTTTCAGGTGTTCAGTTACTACCTAATATTTTGATTATGTTCAGAAAGCATCTACTCATAAATATACCAAATTTGAAATATGTGGCGTGTGATTTCATTAGAATTATTCCGAATAACATGCATTGGTGATAAATAAAAAATGCCTATTAATGCATTTTAAAAAGTTTGTCACAGAGCGTGTTTTTATCTATCGTTTAACAAAAAAATAAGCGTCGCTTATCCTACAATATATCCATAATAACTGCTCCAATGGCATTACCGAAAAACAATGTGGGGTGAGAAAGCAGATGTGAATGCGAGGGTTAGATCACTCCTGCGAGTGCAAAGATACTCCTGAGTGTGGTGCAGGCGTACAGGACACTGGGTGGACTAGCAGCAACGGTGCTGTCAAGATCCTATCCATTGGACTTGATGGCTAGAGCCAGACAGAAACGCTGGAGGGGTGCGACCAGAGATGAAGTACAGGAATGGATGGATGAGCAAATGGAGAGAAGGTGGGCTAAAAGGAGCGATTGGGAGCAGGAGAAATTGGTTGGACCGGAAATTCGGGGAGGTGAACTAATTCTTGACGCAGGTGCTCACAGAGCATGGGTCGAGAGTGGGTTACCTCCACAAGATTGGGAAAAGAGAAACTGGAGTGTGCGAGAGATGTGAAGGGGAGGATGATGTGGTACATGTGTTTAGATGTTGGAAGAACGAGGAAATTTTGAAGAAGTTGGAAAATAAACGGTGTATTGGGAAAATATGGTGGAGGTTATGTTGAGGGGCGAAGAGGAATGGATGGAGATAAGTGGCGTAGTATTGATTAGGGAAAGAGAAGGACTCGACATGGCATGTGAGAGGTAGGAGTCTTGAAGTACGCTAGAGTAGTGATTTCAAGGCGGGGAGTAACGGCGAGTTTGAGGTGGGTTTTGTTGGTAGGCATTCCCGAGGGGATGAGTCCAACACTGTATGGGTACTTTTAAAAAACTACCGAAAAACAAAAGTCCGTTGTATTGGCATCGATTCCAGTGTGTCATTGCCGGGACCAAATTACCTAAGTGATATCTTAAATACAATTTGTTTATAATATCCAAAATTAAATTATTTCATATATATTACTTTGTCCAATCGAACGTTATGTCTGTCATTACTGCTTTCATAACTGTTGAATAATAATGCAGTTTCATCACTACCCACTTGAAATAGATTTATTGATTCTCCAATAGTATGCATAGCTGCATATTGTAAATATATTTTCAATTTTTGGCAGTAGAAATCTCGAACTAATAACTAACTGATAAACGATGTGGATATTAGACACTTTTTTTCTCGTTCCTACAGATGGGCGAATACCACGCATGTTTTACGGAAAGGAAAGTTTTTGTGTATTTTCAGGTATTTATAGTTGACGATATAGATCATTATACAAAAATAGTATTTTTCAACGGATTTGATGATGAATTATTGGTAAGTTCTCTCAATTATAATGACGTACGGATTCGTAGGTGTTAATAATGGAAATTATTCACCGATATTATTCTATAATTATTATCCAGCTGGTCAGGATTCGTCAAAGTACCACATGTTTGATAACATATACATAGCTTTATACATTTATTTACACTTTTATGTACAAAACAGAACAGATGGCTCAAAGCTGTCAGGGCTGTTTAAAATGCCTTGTTAGGCAGAACTTATTGAGAGTTTTTGTATTTTATCTAGTTAACATAGAGCGCGTGGGTTTGGCCACCTTGCACCACCGCCATATTATCGTCTCTGTCTGTTAACCGGAAATCGGTAGTGTGCTTATAGCGCCGCGTCACTTCACGAACACTGCCGAAGTTGACCCGCGTATTACGAATTTAAACCTTCGTTTACATTTGTTGGATATTGTTTCCAAAACCACTAGAAGTAGAAGACTATGTGCACAGAGGTCAGAGAGATTGTTTTTTTTGTGTTTTGGAAGCCGTTCTGATTCCGGAAGCACTGCAGCCTATTGGCTTACTGTACTCTACTCCCACATTCAGTCCACCCATCCAGTTATCCCCGTACCTTCAAGTAGACGATGTAGACGATATAGGTCTATTGGATGTGTGCCATTATACTTCAGGTGGCACATTGGCTTCTCCGAAGATTTTTTGTCTCCTCGAGTCCAGTACCTCACAGTCAGATAAGATATTTTTAATTTGCAGGTAATAGTGGGTACATTGAACCCCCAAAATGTCAGGTGCCTGAAATTTGTGGGATGGTCGTAAAATGGCTCTAGAGATCCCGAAAATTCGTTTTCCGCCGATATCTCCCGAACTACGATCCCTAGAGAATTTTTGTTCAGACAGAAAATTGAGAACAGTTCATTACCTACAAAACTTGTACCTACAATTTCTTTCGTTACACCAATATTTTTTGCAAAAATTGTGGTTGAAAAGTTCGCAATTTTCTGAAACTTAAAAACTGACGATTCTAGCCCAAAATCTGGGATGAGGGACCCTGAAAATACACCAATTTCTATGTCTAGGCATCCAGGCATCTATGATAGATGGCGCCATCTTGCATTTTCGCAACCGCGAAATAATTAAGGTCATGAAAAGAAACATGAAAATGATCGATCTCTTACCCACTATCGGGGTCAAAAAGTTATCGCTTTCTTTAAAATTGAGACCCTGACCTGCTTTTATTGGACAGACCAATCCTAGGAATGATTGTGTGAAAAGGATTGAAAGTAGACGCTAACATTGCGAAAATAACTTTCCCATTCTTCATTACCGAATACCTCTTCCTACACAAGCGATGAACTTCCACAGACGATACCTTCTCCAGGAACAAATGGTGGTTGTCTTTCCTGGTCTTGCTAACATTTATTAGGGTTTCTAGTTCTCGGGTAACCGTTGTAACGTCTTCAGTCAGAGCTTGATCACAAATAAAACACATGGGCGTACTAAAATCCTCTGCGACTTCCATTTTTCTACAGGAATGAACAATATTTATAGAATCATTAGATGTCATTTCACCCACAACAATATTAATGATTTTGATTAAAAAAATGAAACCTCGCCGTGTACTCCAAAAAAAAAGAAGCTCAAGAATTTTCAATATTTCCCTGTTTTTTATTAATGAAAATTTCAAAATTTATCCTTCAATAACAATGAAATTAATAATGACTTGAATTTCACTTTTTACACTGGAATACTACTAATTTATTCTTGAAAAATCACGGAAGAGATAGTGTTTAAATGTAAAATTGTCAATTGTTGACAAACAATGCAGCAGAAAGCATCCACGTGTACACGCACTATAGCAGACGCCGTCAACCACACTATAGATGGGTGGCGTGGCGGCGTGCGAGAATAAAATGATGCATCCATTACAACAAATTTAGAGACAAATTTATTTTTAATGCATCAAATAAAATACTTAATACACATATCAAACGAAAGTTCAGAATGTGACCTTTCATCGGGTATGATGCTTGACCGGGAAGAATTTTACTGTAAAGAGAAAAAACTCAGAAGAATAGCTGTCTTCCCTCAGAAAACTGGAAATTTCCCCGATTTTCCTGGAAACCCAAGGGTCTGGGCCAAAAAAAAATATACCATCGAAAAGAGGATATTCTAACCTTTCTCCCAATATCCATTATAAGCGGGTTTGACAGTTAATCATCGAGAAATTCCCGATAAACCAGAGCGCTCGGGAAAACTCCAGAAATCCACAAAAATCGCCTCTTGGAAAACACATTATTAAAAAAATACGGACGAATTATTGGTAGCATTGTTCCGGAATAAATAAAGTACCCCCCAAAGAACCATTATCCAATAGGATTGGCTGAAATAACTATTAATAAGAATAATATGAATAAATCCATGGAAGCATTAAAAAATCTAGCAAAGACGAATTTTGGCCTGGTTTTCCAATGACCCAGGAGCACGAATTGAGTGGATGAAAACACGCCTTAGTAGCCACAGATCCCTTCTTTGATTCATTAAAAAATATTGATTTTCACGCGAGTTATTAAAAAATTAGTAATTTACATTACCAGGTAGGAATGTCAACGAGGAAACTGGTTCGTCAATACAGATCTTCTAAGAGTACGATATCTTTGGAGTTGACGAGGAGTGGTCTAAAACATCGGAAGAGACGTAAGTGCCCCAATTACTCTAAAGCGCAAACTCATTCTTATACCAAGATGCTGGCGTCAATTGAGGCGTAACTTTGCAGTTGCCTTTCAAGGCACAAAAGACGAGTTTCGATAGTGGTCATAGAAAAATATATTTTTTCATTGAAGTGGAATTATTTAATTTCATTCAAAAAAGTAATAATTTAAATAAAAAAACTTATTTCATAAAGAGAATTGAAGGATTTATATAATGAGAAGTTTGGAAATGAGTGGAGAGTTTTGATTTTTCCACCATTAGTTTGTTAGTTAAGACACGAGAAATGTCAACTTTCCTCTGAAAACCTCGGTGCTTATAATTTGGGGTTTTAAGGATAAATTATTCATCTAGGAGGAATATTTGGCTGAAATCTTTCCTTTTTTGAAAATTAAAAATCTTATATTTTCACAGGTCTCACCTTCCAGACGGGATGACATATTACTATTATTTTTTCCCGTAAAATAAACATAGGTTTCAATAATCATCATTTAGGTATGATGAGCATACTATGCTTGATAAATTTGTTCCAATATTTTCCAGTTGAGATGACTTTAAATATATCTTTTCAGTCCCAGCCAAATTTCATACGGCTTGTTTTCTTTAAAAACAATTCTTCGAATACCAATCAATTACCTATTTGTAAACCGAATTTTTAAAGACACAGCTAATGGAAAACGATTTTCAGAAATTGTTGAGTATGGTCAATAATGCGTAAGTAGGTAGTAATTGTTAACCCGATGAATAATTTCAATGTGGGTTCTGTAAGATCATTTACTAGATCCCTTTCAGACGTGGATTCTGAATCCCAGACACGCGATTATCGCATTCAGATTTTAAACGAGGGGTAAACCGCTGACCCAAATGGTGTACACTAATGCCCAATTTGGGCATTATTCTTAATTTTAATGCACTAATGCCTACTAATTCCCACTAATGCCTACTAATGCCCACTAATGCCTAGTAATTCCCAAGTAATGCCCACTAATTTCCAAATAATGCCCACTAATTCCTAGTAATTCCCAAGTAATGCCCACTAATTCCCCAGTAATTCCTAACATTGTTCACTAATTTCCAATAATACGTACAGCCTTGATAATTCCGTTACTGAATATAATAAAAAATGTACTGCAAATACATTAAAATCTTCACAGTATAGCTAAAAAAGTATTTGTTTACAACTTATGAGAAATAAAGAACTATTTTTTTTATTAGGGTTCATTAAAAAAATCGTTATTCTCTTGGTGACCGCCGGGATTCATACCAATATTACTAGCAACATCTTGATTATCATTAATAGACAGAGCCATCTAAAAAAAATGGGAAAATGAAATGTAAACTTCGTCGAAAACCCAAGCAAAAACCATTGCAATATTAATGTACTAATACATGTCTTTCAGTAACGGAAATGTAAAAGTTGTGACATTAAGGGGAATCTATCTGCAGCGATTTGACAAAATATCGAAGTATTTTTGGCAAAGAATTTTGAGGTAATGAATGTATTGAAAATTGAGAAAAAAATATATCATGTAGATTAATGTTGAACTTAGAGTTCTTATCGAATAAAAACTTATAAATGCTAACCAAATTTTGTTGAAAAAAAT
>CAJUYI010000223.1:174866-193522 GCA_910591695.1 Galerucella pusilla | reverse complement strand
ATACTTCTTCTCTGTATTTGTTTGCTACTTCTTTGTTGGCTAGCCTATATGTTTTTATCGCTTCCTGCGTTTTACCTTTGGATGCTGGAAATTGTCCTCTGTTGTTTGTGTTGTTTTGTACTAACAGCTTCGCCTTTATTTCTACAAGGTAGTGGTCGCTGCCTATTTCTGGTCCCCTTTTAGTCCTAACATCTATTATTTCTCTTCCATATCTCCTGTCAATCACTGCATAGTCTATAATCGATTTTTCATTTCTGCTTTTTACCTCTCTAGTATACTTATGGATATCTTTGTGTTGGAAAAATCCATTCATAACTAGCATGTTATTCTGAATACAGAAATCAATTATTCTGTTGCCGTTGTTATTTCTCACATTTTCACCGAATTTTCCTATAACATCTCTCGATTTTTCATCCTGTACCCCGACTCTTCCATTGAGATCTCCTAATATTAGTCTTTTTCCCCTTAAGTCTTCAATTACTTGTGTTACTTCTTTCCAAAATTCATCCTTCTTGTTTGCTACTTCGTCTTCATTTGGGCCATATAATATTAAAATATTTAGTTTTTCTTCTTTTTCCATTTTTAATTCTATGTACAATATTCTGTGGGATATGTACTCCCATTTGTTCACATTTTTCGTATATCTGCTGTTTATTATACATCCCACACCTCCTCTAGCTCTATCTTCCTCCTTTACACCACTTAATAGCATGAGATGCCCATTTTTCAATTCCTCCGTATGTTTCCCCTTCCTTTTTGTTTCCGTTATCGCAAGAAGTTCCAAGTCTAGTTTTTCAAATTCTTCTGTTAACTCGTTCTCTTTTCCATTTAAACTTTTTATGTTCCAGGTTGCAATTTTCATAACCTCTTTCTTTGCATTTGTCGTCTCTCCTTTTTCCTGTGCTCTGTTGTTTTTTATTGTTAGTTTCTTGCTGTCATTTGAGTTATTCTGCTTCTGCTTTTGTCGTACTTTTCCAGCCCTTGAGTTTGGCTGTTCCAGTTCCAGATTTCCCCGTTCATTATTATTTTCTGGAACCCCACTTTTATATTTTTTCCTTTTGCAGCTTCCTCTTTAGCAGTTTTCCTAATTATCCCTTGTATTGTTCTTTCCTCTTTTGTCATATCGTCGTTTATATATACTTTCTCCTCCGTGTCTCGTAATTTCCTTTTGTTGTTCATTATCAGGCTTTTATCCGCTTTACTATTTAGTTCAACCAAATAAGTATTTTCCCCCAGTTTCAATGCTGCTTCTGCTTTTATTGATACCCCCAAATTATTTTCAATGAAATTCTCCATTTTTTCTTTTAAAGCTTTGGGATTACTTGTGTTTACTCGTATTCCCTGTAGTACTATATTTTCCTTCTTTTCTCGCGTTCCATTTTCTCTACCTTTTCATTTGCCGTTTTAATTTCTTGTTTGAGGGTGCTGACTTCGTTCATGGTTTTTTCGTTCTGTTTCTTAAGCTGTTTGATCTCCTCCCTCCATGCTCTTTGTTCATCTCTTAGGTTTCTTATTTCTTCCATCAGCATTTTAGTCTCTTCGTTGTTTGTATGCTGATCTCTCTTGATTTCCTTTATATCTCCTGTCAGGTTTCTCATCATATTCATCATCTCGACTAATTGATCTTTCATGGAGTCTTTCGGCTGTTCTCCATTGCTCGGAGATCTAAGTGTTCTCTTCGATCTTCTGAACAGATCATCTGTGTAGTCTTTCTTTCTTTTTCCCTCGTCCGTCAGGTAGTCGTCCGAGTCCATTTTATGTATTTTAGTTTATGGATCCTTATATATTTCTGGTTACACAGCGGCAAAGCGTCAGGGCCAGTCAACCCGTCGAACCCTTTCAACTTTATCCGTGCAACCAGTTATTCACTGTCGAATTTCTCGTTTATGATTTTAAATTTTATTTCTCCTCAAAATTTCTTTCTTTCTGTCGATCTGGCAACACCTTGGAATAATTTACTGCGACCAGGTCTAGAACAACTCTTTTTTCGTACAATATTTATGACCAGATATCTACTAAATAACCTATTTACTTGTTCTTTTTATATTTTACTCACTCTTTTCCTGTTTTTTAATGCACATGCACTGCGCTTACACATTTAATAATTGCCTGAGGTATTTGTAAATTATTAATTCTCACAACAAACTCCGAAAATTTGGATAAATTGTTGGCGAAAAATCAATTTATTTATTCTCCACAATTTGTTTATAATATCCAAAATTAAATTATTTCATATATTTCTTTGTCCAATCGAACGTTATGTCTGTCATTACTGCTTTCATAACTGTTGAATAATAATGCAGTTTCATCACTACCCACTTGAAAAAGATTTATTGATTCTCCAATAGTGTGCATAGCTGCATATTGTAAATATATTTTCAATTTTTGGCAGTAGAAATCTCGAACTAATAACTTACTGATAAACGATGTGGATATTAGACACTTTTTTTCTCGTTCCTACAGATGGGCGAATACCACGCATGTTTTACGGAAAGGAAAGTTTTTGTGTATTTTCAGGTATTTTTAGTTGACGAAATAGATCATTATACAAAAATAGTATTTTTCAACGGATTTGATGATGAATTATTGGTAAGTTCTCTCAATTATAATGACGTACGGATTCGTAGGTGTTGATAATGGAAATTATTCACGGACATTATAGATCAGGGTCGATAATTTTTGAAAACAAAAAAAATCATAGTAGGATAAAACCCATTAGAAATGGAGGGAAATGTGATAAAGTTATAAAGAAAAATAAATTACGGGCGATCCGAGTTCGGGAAGTAGGAGGGGGTGAGTTTTTAAGTGTAAAAATAGTTTTTCTCGTTTTCCGGCAAAACTACAAGTCCTATGGAAAAAACTTGAATGGCAAAGTTGAAAGAAGAAATACCTGTTGGGTTTATATAATAATGAAAAGTTCGGAAATGAGTGGAGAGTTTTCATTTTTTCACCATTTGTTTGTTAGTTAAGACACGAGAAATGTCAATTTTCCTTTGAAAATCATTGGTGCTTACAATTTGGTGTTTTAAGGATAAATTATTCACCTAGGAGGAATATTTATCAACAGTAAAAACACAAGAGCTTTTTTTTCATCGGATAAATTTCTCTTTGCAACGAAACAGTTTTGCCAATCACTAATTTTACGAGAAAAACTGACATGATAAAATCGCGACACCGAAGGTGGAGCGATTTTATCTAATACTAGTCTTACATTACATCCTTTTTAAAGAAATTGCTAGCAATTTAATTGCTGGCCTTTTTTGAACAATAATTGCGTATGCGTTCCGGCAATTTTCACTGCAACTTTCAGGCTTGGAAAATATAGAGATGTTTCTAATTTTCAAGGTTAATCACGCGCAACTTTACGTATTTTTAGTGATTTTAGATTTTGACAACATAATTATTGTGTTGGTTATAAAAATAAAAGAAGAATCATGACCATACTTTAAATTTTTTATATTAATATTTTGTTTTGGTTGTAAACTACCTAATTTCTGAAATTATCTCTCGGAGATTTGTGTAGTGTTGGAAATATCTACATTGGAAATGGCGAAAAAAATTTCTAATGTGCTAATAATAATGTCAAATGTCAAAAAAATCTTGGAAAGTTGCAACAAATAAGGCACAAATGTAAGAAGACTGGATTTTAATTTTGCATGCAATTTATATTGCCTGCAATAAAGTTGCTGTAAAAAGGCTGTAATGTAATACTAGTATAATGTCAGTTTTTCGAGCAAATTTAGTGATTGGCAATGCTACAGAACATACCCTTCTTTTCACTGGAATAGCTTGTAATTCTTTCCGTTTACTATTTCTCGCATCACGAGCTTCTTTAAAAGTTATGTTGAGAAAAGGATTAAATTTACCATCTTCGCAGTCGAATTCCAATGTGATTTAACCGCATATTCTTTATAATCATCTCCATTTTTTTTTTCATATTATAACCCAATCCTTTAATATATTTGCTACTTCGTGAACTGGAATTATTTCGGACAATTCATACTTTCGAACTTAACAAAACTCCATAAATTGTCTCCAGATTGAAGCTTTTGTGTTTTTTGTAGATTGCGGTATAGATTTCTCGATATTTGTCGTAATTTGCTCAGTCAAAACTTCACCAAAACGATTCATCTTTTGGGTTTTTATCTCAACAAAGTTAAATAATTACCATACCGATTCAAAATAAAAGCACTATACAGTGGAGCCCCGGTAATCCGACAAACAGTTTGCAGGGCAGTGTCGGATTAGCGAATTTGTCGGATTATTGAGTACTGCCTTAGACCCCCCATAGTCCGGATTTTTTTACAAAAGAGTACCTTGTAATCCGACAGATCCAATGATAAGATTCTACATGTTATACATATGTATGTACTCTGAAGTAAAAATTATACTTCATTATGTATGTCAAGACCATGTCGGATTACAGGGGGTGCCGGATAAGCCAGTATATATAAGTATATGACATTTTAACATTGGAGCTAATTTATCTCAAATCTTTTTTTGAAAATTCAAAACCTTATATTTTCACAGGTCTCACCTTCTAGACGGGATGACATATTTCTATCAAGTACTTTTGCTTCTGTACCTATATTTTCGGACAGTCAATTCGACGCATTTACATTATGCCCAGATGCTTATGCCTATTTTCAACTTTTTAACTTGAAATGTTGGTCTTGGTTACTGGAGACATTTGTTGTTTGTTTCTGAATTCTTGAAAATGATGTCTCTTATTTTTATGGTTTAATTTATTTATCAATATTCAACTGTATTTTTCCCGTAAAATAAACATAGGTTTCAATAATCATTATTTAGGTATGATGAGCATACTATGCTTGATAAAATTTTTTCAATATTTTCCAGTTGAGATGACTTTAAATATATCTTCACAGTCTCAGCCAATTTGCATACGGCTTGTTTTCTTTGAAAATCATTCTTCGAATACCAATCAATTATTTGTAAACCGAATTTTTAAAGACACAGCTAATGGAAAACGATTTTCAGAAATTGTAGAGTATCGTCAATAATGCGTAAGTAGGTAGTAATTATTAACCCGATGAATAATTTCAATGTGGGTTCTGTAAGATTATTTACTAGATTCCTTTCAGCGTGGATTCTGAATCCCAGACACGCGATTATCGCATTCAGATTTCAAATGGATGTAGCATTTTGAACGTAGCAGCTAGTCGGATTTTTGGTGACAGAATTGTTGACCGGCTACTGCCCAGTGCCTGATTTTCATAATAAAAAGTTTATCAATATTATTGAGCCGAAAAGCTGCCTTTGGGATATTTCTCGTTAACAACTTTTTCTAAGTCATGCACAATAGGTAAAACTAAACACTTTCATCCGGCAACATTGTCCTTTACAGAGAGAATTCACATTTAAACTGCTATTCCTAGGTCTTTTCGCTACAAACGTTGATCACGTTGGAAGCGCATGCCATTGTATTTGAAAATAAAACATTCACAATATGTCTCCATTAACATACTCAACCTGCGAAAAAATGCAAATTGTAAGATGGTATTTTGCAGGTCATTCGGCTGATGCAATCGTTAATTTGTTTATTGGGTCATTTGAAAATCGCACAATTCCTTCAAAGTCAACAATTGTGAAAATAACTAGTAATTTCGAGAAATATGGATGTGTTTTATACTGTAGAAAATGCCAAGCTTCGGAAGATCCAATCGCACGTCCAATAAAAGATGAAAAGGCTAACCAGAGAATTAAACTTTTGTTTAGCAGTTGAAACAGGACAACCATCTTCTTCAAGACAAATTGCTGAAGAGGTCAACATGGAAAGAGAACTGTACAGAATATTTTAAAACGGAACGGGTACCATTGTTACAAGGTTCAAACAAAACAGGAAATATTTCCTGAGGACAATATCAAACAAATGGATTTGGATGATGGAACGTCAAACTTTTTAAAAAATATTTTATTTACGGACTATTTTACAACTTTTTCATTACATCAAAAACACAATCCATCCGTCACAAGATATTGGTCTCAGGAGAATAAACATCTAAGCATTCCAATCCGAACACAGTATCCGCAGAAGCTTGTTTGGACGGATATTTTAGGTGACCACATTATAGGTCTTTTTTTATTGAGGGGAACTTAAATTCCGCCAAATATTTAGACTTTTTACAAAATCAAGTAATTCCTGCAGTTCTCCTTTTACCCGATGTTGATCCCAACAGAATTTGGTTTCAACAAGATGGTTGTCCAGTCCATAATTCAAGGATAATAAAGGATTTTCCGAAAGAATAATTAGCACCAATGGTACAATTAAATGGCCTCCAAGCTCACCTGAACTAGCTTCAAGTGATTTTTTCCTTTGGGGATTTTTAATAATTAGCATTTACAAACATGCATTTGAAAAAGCTAATAATTTAAATGAATTGAGGGTGGCTTTAAGGGAACGGGCCCCTATAGGTTGACCGAAACCTCTTCAGCCTAACCAACTTTGCCGACAAAAATTTTTTCTGATAGTGAGGTGTGGTTATAGTTGACAAAAAATTAACAAGCTTGACGTAAATTTAACTTTCAAACCTTTTTTTTCATATTAAGTGACGAAAGGGTTGAATATTTTGTATATCAACTTTTTGAAAAATTTCTTATTAAATTCAAAAACTATAAGGTATTTTTTTAAACTCTGCCCTTGCTGGAAGTCGAAACTATGCACCATTTTCGCACGCTGCATAACAATGTTATCGAGCTATATAAAAAAAGAAAAATTGCACAAGTGTTTCTCTTATATTTACAATAAATTTATCGTTTTTATTCTCAGATACAAATTTATCTGCACCTGTCCATGGTTAAGTAGACACGTTTATAATGAAAATTTATATTCTTGGTTTCACCAATTTGCTTATACAATAAAACCCACGACTAAACGATCTTTACTATTACTTACATAATAAAATTTTAATTTCCACGCTAACTTCCGGTAGTTTAGTGTGTCAAAGCTTTTTGCGTAGTCAAGCAACCTTGCTGTTTGCCAAGTTTTCAAATATTTCCAGAATGACTTTCATGCTAAATGTTGCGAAAAAAAAAACGTTTTCATATTAAATATATTTTTTCCACTACTAGCTGTAAAGTTGACAATTATTGCATCTTTTAGCCAACTGAGAAGTGGACTTTCTCTATTAGTGGTTAATAATTTATTCCATTATTAACCTAGGTCAATAATGGATAAATTCAAATATTTTGAGAATTCAGGGATAGTAGTTCAACAAAAACTTGTGAAACATAATTTTGTATATTCAAGAGATTGTCTTTAACATATTTGCTGATTGAAATTACCTTATTTGAATTAAAATGCCATTAGTTTAAAATTCGCGCTCAACCAAAAAAATTACTGATGACATAACGAGTACGTTCATAATCACAGAATACACCAGCCAAACAAGAAGCGAAAGCCGACGTAAATCCTTTGATCTTTTGAGGGCAAAATTTCGTGACCTTTAAACTGACATTGACAGATAACGGATCAAGTTACACTGAGAAAATTGTGAAAAAAATGTAAATTAAATGTTAACTACACGCAAAAAATTGAAACCAAAGAATCTCAAATAATAATTGTTTATTTTTATGACTTGTTTCGACAAAGTTTCAATTTATGAATTTAATTTAATTTTAATTATTTTTAACAGCTCAACTAATATTGTGAAAAATATATAAATATAAGTCTTAGCTTCTGTTTTTGGAGTACCATCCATTATTAAAAATAATTAGCTATTGAAAAAGCTACTGTGTTAGCGAAACGCGTCACTTTATGTTTAATTACAATGTAGATTTTACAAAATAAAATTGTTTGATTTCATAACTTACTATGGATCTACATCAAGTAAAAGCCTCATCTATTCAATTAGCTATTGTTTAACCAAATGATTCTTATTTTCTGTATTGTTATCGAAATTATATGTGTAAGTATGTATTTATGTAGTACTATATCAACGAACATTAACATAGACAAGAAGGATCACTCTAAGCTCCTCCCCTCGTTATGCCTATCTCGCTCGAATATCGGATGCTACCGTATAAAGAGCACGGTAAGTCTCCTACGTGCGATATGCATAAACAGGTTGTCCGTCGTAGGGATATGTAAAGAAATATACCAGTTGTCCTTTTAGTGAGCGAATTTTCCTTTAAAAATAAAATAAACATTTGCGCACTTAGTGTTTCTTTTAACAAGAAACCTTAATCAGGATTGCATTGAAAAATTTTTTGGTCTGGTAAGAAATTGTTGCGGAAACTCGAGAAATCCAACCCCAATTCAATTTTGTAGGGCATTCAAGAAATTATTTTCTCTAAAATATTTTAATGAGGTTGAAGGTGCCAATTGTATTAATGATATTAATACAGTTTTGCTCAATGTAACTCCTGATATGCTAGAGGAATATAAAAATATTGATGTACCTATATTGGCAAATAATAGCTTTTTAAAAGTTTTCACATGCGACTATAGAAATCTTTCAAGTATACGGATGGCAATGCTCTAGTATACATTTCTGGCTATCTATTAAGGGAATGTTTGTTGCAACACTCTTGTAGTGCTTGCACAAAGTATAATGATGAAAAGACATTACCAAAAGAAGCGGCTGTATTTTTAGTGCATAAAGCATATTCGACTTCTAAAAACTATGGAGGTCTGAATGTACCTCCTAGTAATATTGTAGAATATGTTAAACAACTAGATATAATCTTTGTTGAAAATTTTAATAAAATTAGTTGTCACGAGAACGTTGGAGCGACCCTTAGAAAATTATGTGAAAATTTACTATTTACACATCCTTGTGAAGAGTTTCCTCATAAATATTTTTTAAACCTATATATTAGGCTGCGGATTTATTTTACAATTAAATTTGCGAACCGGAATATAAAAAATAGATATTCTTCGAAACAATCGATGAAACCTAACATAAAATTGAATATCTTAAAACATCTTTAATAACCTACAGGTATATTTTATTTCACATTTACTTAAATACATTTTTTTTAATTGAGTTGTTAACGGGCTACTCAGTATGAAAGACTTTCAGAATTCATAGATTTTAATTCATTTGGTTAAACGCCTTTGGTTTTTAATGGTTCGTGTATCAATCTTCACAATTTTCGAATCGCGATAATTATTTTTCCCAGTACCTACCTACCCGTATTTTACTGTTTGGTAAGTTGGTACTCTTTGATGGCCTTGGATTTGAAACAACCTGTATACATTTTAAATTAGAATACCTATTTAAGTTGGCATTTGCAAACATTTTATTGTTAATTTTTATACCTACTAGTCCCATCTGTAGCTTACTACATTATTACTTTTTGATGTAACTTTCATTTTTCCCTTCATTTTTGCTAGGTACCAGTTCTTTTCATAATTATGTTTAGATTCACCAATTAAATATCCTGACGATATTCCCTTTTTTATTTTAATTCCCACTAAGCGGAATAAGTTAGAATAACAATTATTGCTAGATGTTTTTAAATCACCCTGGTAAGTGAACGTTTATTCGTTTTAATCTCTAGCGGTTTGCATGAACCTCGTATAACCACGAACACGTGTGTGGCTCCAGGAATTTGTCGAAATCGTCGGCGCGCTTCTGTAAGCTGGACATGAAAGTTCCGACGGAGAGTGACCCTTCTTGTCTATGTTAATGTTCGTTGACTATATGTAGGACAGGGTAAGTCTAGAAACCAATACAATAATAATAGATTATATATTTATAATATCAGTTTACAACAGAAAGAATTTCAGTAAATATATAACCTGGAAGACTTCTAAGAAATGTATAAGAAATCTCTTGAATAACCTCTGGCATCAATTTTAAAAGCGCATGTACTACTGAAATGCAGAGAACCCTTAGGAAGATGGTATTTTGTAGAACACAAGTGATTTGACTTGGCACTATATTTTTTGGGATCACAGGCATACAACTTTATGAATAAATTATTAGTGTTCCAACAAAACGAAGAATGCAAAGAATCACCAAAAAACTTGCTTTCAAGTCTGGTTTAGGTTACGATTCAATATTTAAAGCTCTAGAAATAAAGTTTCAGACAATGTCCAATGGATTCAAACAGTGTACCATATGTATTGATGGGATGTCACTAAAAAGTCATGTCTTCTATAGTACTGCACGAAATGAAGATACTGGACTGATTGACATTGGGACTGGATCATAAAACCTTTTTACTTTAGGAAATCTTAACATACTTATTCCGTCTCCATCACTTGAATGACAGCCACGAATTGCACAAGTTTTTGGCGCCATAATTAATAAATGTAATTTTGTAAACAAATTTTATCGTTCAAAACACAAAAAAATATATAAATAATCAAAAAGCTTACAACAACGGGCTTAAAATGGCTACTGCCAGACATGCGCACTCAGAAAATGATTTGTAAAATAGCACAAGCTTCGCTTGTTCTTGGGATGGTGTATTCTGTGTCATAATATATCGAAAACTGACAGTGTACTTGTCTGTCAGTCAGACGACGGAGTGAACGCTTCTCGTGGTGCGTTTGTGAATTATTTTTAATTTTTGTCCTAAATTTGGCTAGTAGTGGAAAAATTAGTATATACACCATGGTGGTGAAGACATTTATAAACCTTGCACCTTATTCCACTCGGGGCAAAACCCCTCGCGAAATAATCTTCGTGCTCGGTCAATAATAATAGTCTTCACCACCTTGGTGTATAATATACTATATACAGGTTCGAAAACCCGAGGATGTGCGAAATACAATCTACAATGGCCTGCACCTACAAAAAAACGACGCTTACACGAAATCGTATATTTTTATCACATCCATTAATCTTGTACCTGAGCCCTGAATCCCTAACTTCCCACCCACTCCTCATATCAGAAGCTCGACCCTTCCCCTACCTGGGTCGAGCTTTCGTCTTCAGGAGTCTTCTGTTGCGTGTGGTGGTAAATCTGTAGCAAATGCATTGCAACTAAAGACGAACTTAAAGAGTTGCTCCACCTGTTAACTCTGACCCTAGTTGAAATCCCTACCCATTTCCTGTGGATGTGTCGAGCTTTCTCCTAGTGGGTCCACTTATTTTCTTGTGCTGTATACCTGGTGACTCTAGGACACTAGCTGAGCTTGTCGTCTTGTTTTTTGGAGCTTGTGGACATCCTTTGTTATTCTCTGGGTGTTCTCTCTGGCACTTCGCGTAGGTGGTTGGTTCTTCTCAGCCTTGGGCACTGGTTGTCTTCCATAAATTATACACTTGGTGCTTACTCAACCCTGGGTGGAATCCCTTGCAGTTGTGGCATTGTGTACGACCATTTATCTTCGCTGCTCTTCCCATATCTTATCGTCACGTTGGAAGTGTTGAATTTTCTCCACAATGTTGATGGGCAGTGGTTTTATCCCGTCGTACCTAGAGTGCTTTCCAAGAAGGAGTACAGGTCACTAGGTGACATCTCCTTTATATCGGCAGGTGTAGGACAAGACTCACCGAACACACACTCTCTGATCGACGATAACTCCGGACACTCGCATAAGACATGCCTGACAGTTTGATTTTCCTGTTCACACATCCTGCATAGAGGTGTGTCCACTAGCCCCATTGTATGGAGGTGTTTTCTTAGTTGACAGTGGCCAGTCAGAAATCCTACTATTAAACGTAGGTTTTTCCTGGTCATCGCCAAATATTTCTTCGGCGCTAGCTTCCCAGGGAGATCCTAGCAAGACTACATCCTTTGATTGAGCATGGGTGTAACGTTTGGCTAGTTCCGCAATTGTCTAAGTCGTTAGGCCGTAGGTGTCACTGGGTCCTAAAATTTTCAGTCTAGCCGCTTCCCTAGCTAAAGAATCGGCAATGCGATTACCTTTACTCCTGTCCTGCCCTTTAACCCACCTCAGGATAATATTGTTATCTGCCGAGGCGTTAGCTAAATCTCCTGGTGGTACTCTAGTACTAGCCCCGATTCAACACGTTGTCTGTTCAAGGCTAATAGGGCTTGTCTACTATCAGTGCAGATTGTTATGTTTTTGCCAGAAATTCCTTTTCTGGCTCTAACAATTTGAACTAATAAATTACATAATTAAAAAATTTACCATGTTCTTAATTTTCGGTACTGTTTATTTTGACACACCCTGTATTTTTATGATTTTAGGCACAGCCAACACAATTCAAGCTGGCGTACAAAGCTCCACAGAAAGTCAACACACGACGAACCAAGACTTGAGTAATATGAAAGTACTTTTAGATTCACTAGATCCCCATTTAAGGCCGGCCACACCGGATCGTTCGGATCCTAAATCCGTAGCTTTACTAGAAGAACACATGAAGTTAGCAGAAGAATATTGGAAGGTAATTAAAATATTTATTAAACAGTATTAATCTGTTGAAAAAGTAATTATGCGTCCAAGGTAAAAAAGTGAGGATCATAAAGCAATTTTTTCGCTACTGGCATTTTATTTTTTTAGAGTTTCGACATAAAATATAAAATTTTCAATTTATAATGTCGGCCGAATTTTGGACGGGTCACCAGTCACTCCCGTTTCACAGGACGTGACATGACAGCTGTGCAAAATAAGGCAACCGACAACACATTTATCCAAAAATTTTTGTTTTGATTCGATCTTAGAACATAAAACAGACAGGAAGGAGCATTTACCAAATAAGTTTGCGTCCAAAAAGGAGGTTGCAAATGGCGAATAGTCGTTTCCGTTTTGACAGTGGCGTACTATTTGTATAGGGTATGGGATATGTGGAATTTTGAAATTGTAGCTTATTGAAATGTATTAAATATAAAACTATAGGCTATAAACTATGTCCTATAAAAACAACATTGTCTAGGAGCAATGAAAATACGAATATATAATAATACTTCTGATAATACTCGTTTAAACTTATTTTCACCAAAAAAAAAACTTCATAAACAAGGCATGTTCTTTTATTCACCAATCGACCAAATGCGTTTTTATATTCATTTGTGGATTGTAGATTAAATAAATGACGCGTTGATTTATTACTGTTGCATCAACCAAAATTGCAAACCACTCCACCGTTCTATCGAGGTGGTTTATAACTTTGGTGGTTCACTAAATGACAGCTCAACCTCAAAAAACTAACTATTTTTTGAAGCGGTCAAGGAAATGGACGAATTAATAGAAATAAATTCAAAATGTGGTAACATTCTATTCCAGTTCCTTCGATTGCTTTTGAGCCGTCTGTGTACCATTGAATGGGATTATTTCCAAGTCTGGTAATGGTATTTGGATCCCATTCCTTCTTGTTCTTTGAAAAGTTATACTTTTTCATCATACCGTCTTGTGGCGTGTTGATTTGATAGTGGATATGACCATTAAATAAGTAAGGAAAAATATTTTTTCCTTTTGTATTTCCATCAGTTAACCTCACATTCTATTAAATGGATTGAGATTTAGTTCTAATCAAGTAGGCTCTGTATTTTTCCACTTTGGTTAATAATGAACAACTTTTCTACCTCTACAAAAGTCTATAAAGTTATGTTCAGAGGCTAGTAGTGAATAAAAAATTTTTCCTCCAATTGTTCAATTTGTTGAGGGCAGCAAAACCTTCTCACCATTCAAACCTTAAAATTATAAGCCAAACAATAGAGGACCTTAGCTTCTAAAATTCGTGGTAGCTGTGGAAATAGACTTATTTCGTGTTTTTTAAGTCCAACTTCTCACCAAAAATTCCCTCTGCAACCCCTCCAAAAAAAACCCAAAAAGAATAACGATTTTCAAGATATGCTCGAAATATACCCACCTACTATTAAAACGACAAAAGATTGGCAATCTACCTACTCCATAAGCTAATCAGAATAATTTGTTTTCGTTTATCTTTCAGTGGTTCGTGCAAAAACAGCTCGCGGGATTTTTTACTTTTCTGTTTGGAATTTGATATTGATGAAAACCGCATGTTGAAAAAAATAAATCGATATGAATGAATGATTTTTGTTTACAGAATTCTCCAATTTTAATTGTATAAATTTTGAAATGAAAGTGATGAATATGTGCTGAACATATTTTCCTGATTATACTTAATTGCTAAAACATACACAACTAGTTAAATATAAATTGCTTAGATATTTATGAACTAACATATGAATTAAAACAATCAATAGTAGTTTGAAAAAGTAGATCGAACTTTAAAGCTGAAAATAATTTTCACAATATGGTATTTCGGTTTTTATTATGTGGATATATTGTGTTGTATTTATTCTGAGAATCTGTCCCCTTTCCTCTACTTAGTTGCTGATGTAAGTCTCAGACTCTAGCAGGATATACGACATAATGTTAATCATTTGCACACTTTCCTTTGGTTGGAATTTCCGGTTGATACTTGGTGTTTTTCCTAAGGTTTCGGAGTGTTTCGTTTATGACCCGTACACTCCTATTCCAGTCTCTCTTATTACTTTTGAGCATTCTGGCAATCTTTTAAAGGTGAATATCTTTATAGCTGAATACTCATGACTAGAAAGTCAAGAAAACATATTTGTATTCTGTGTAAATTTTAATTTATTAAAATCGCAGAGCGCTTTCGGCTGTTAAGCCATCTTCAGTGCTTACCTACAAGTAAGTAATAAAGTTGGAAAATGTAATAAGAAGTAGGTAAAGAATTACTTACTCGTCAGGTAATTTATACAAGAAACTTTGACAACACATTGACGTCACAAAGTAAAATATCTTAGGATAACATTTAAATTAAAATGATCCCCTGATTAGGGTGTATTATATCTAGATATTGAACATTTTTAAATTTGTTAAAATTTTCTTAGACTGATCCACGAACACGTGTTCGTCTAACGGATGTTGAAGTGACACTCCTTCAATTTTAAAATTAGCAAATGACAAATGACAAATGACAATCAAAGTGAACACAGAACTCAATCAATCCAACATGAGTTTAAAAATGACATTGTAAAAAATTTTCAATGTCCCAAAACAGATATGTAAATTTACTAAATAAAATTATAAATAAATAATTAGATATTAAGGTCTAATGAGAACCTATCAAGTTATAAGATGCTGAAAATCTTTTAAAGTCTGAAAATGGTGATGGGATGTTATTCAGTTTTTCTCTTATTTTTTTGGGAATCAACCCACAATAATGTTTTTTATTTCTTATTCCAAATGTTTTTCGTTGTGTCAGATAGGAACCAAAAATTATTTTATTAATTTTATTACTAGTTAATCTTGACAACGGTAGCTGGAACGCTACCGAAACGTCGAAATAAGAAATAAAAAACATTATTGTGGTTTGATTCCCAAAAAAATAAGAGAAAAAAGAATAAGTAATGCCACAAGGAACTTACAGAAGATATGTTATTCAGTTGTTGTGTTACTGGATTCTGTATCGAATTTCTTTAAAAAGTGGTTTGTATATTGCCCTTTTTGCAGCACTCTTTACCACCATAAGTAGTGGCATTAATTTAATAATCACTTCCATAGCCGCCATTGGGCATTAGTCGAGGAAATGAAGCACTAAAAAGGCTAAAAGTTCGGAATTTTTTCCCTAAAGACGGATCGGAATGCGGTTTTTTGCATTCGCTTCCAAAAATTATTTGTAAAAAATGTACCTACTTTGTACCTCTGACAAATCGGAAATTGCATTGCTGCATTCAAAAAATGCATCTTTTGAGACGAAAATGTAAAAACTTTGTAAGAGTCAGAACTGGCTCAAATCGGGTACTCGGGGGTTTTCGAGGTCGCTGATCACTATTATGATTTTCAAATTGACCCACCGAACACCTGGAGCTCAGGAACGCCGATGAACCTCATCTCTGTGGGACTCCAGAAAATAACGAGGGGAACGAGAAAAACTCGGCACCCGGGTGTTTTTCGGGTAGCTGAATTCAAATATGGCATCGGCGAATACCCCCCGGACACCTGGTGCACCCGAACCTGGATCTAGAAGTCATCCCCGAGAACTTTCTTGACAATATCGACAACAAAAAACCCGAAAATTATTGGAGGCGTGTTTTTTAGGCGCCAAATCACAATTTCACGTCGAAAACGACCCTCTCACCACCTGGTTCACCGGAACCTGCGCCTGAACATCGTCTCCGAGGGTTTTCCAAACACTATCGAAAAAGGCGCGCCGAAAATCGTTATAAGGGGTGTTTTGGGCCGCTGAATCTGAATTATGCGTGGGAAACGACCCCCCGAACACCTGGTGCACCGAAACCTGCGCCTGAACGTCGTCTCCGAGGGTTTTCCAAACACAATCGCAAGAGACTAACCGAAAATCATCCCAAAATTTCACACATTCATTGATGTGTAACTCTCGCCTGGGGTCCTCGAAAAAGTTGATGAAGTCCTTTTTAATTCAAAACGCTGAGATTGAATAGAGCGAGGGGAATTACTAGAACGATCTACTAACTTTGCCGAGCGGCCTTCCACTTTTCTCCCAACGCTCAAAACGCTTCCGGTTCCGGTGCACCAGGTGGTGGGAGGGTCGTTTTCGACGGGAAATTGTGATTTAGCTCCTCAAAAAACACGCCTCCAATAATTTTTGGGTTGTTTTTGTCAATATTGTCAAGAAAGTTCTCGGGAATGACTTTCAGGTCCAGGTTCGGGTGCACCAGATGTTCGGGGGATGTTTGCCGATGCAATATTTGAATTCAGCCACCCGAAAAACCTCAGGCGCCGAGTTTTTCTCGTTCCCCTCGTGATTTTCTGGAGAGTCCAACGGAGATGAGGTTCATCTGCGTTCCAGAACTCCAGGTGTTCGGGGAATCAATTTGAACATCATAATAGTGATCAGCGACCTCGAAAACCCCAGAGTACCCGATTTGAGCCAGTTCTGACTCTTATTTACAAAGTTTTTACAAAAAAACCGCATTCCGATCCGTCTTTAGCGAAAAAATTCCTTTTTAGTGCTTCATCGCCTCGACTATATGTTAACATTGCTCCAGTAATGCATATAAATGCTAGTCTTGGAATTCCCCACGCAATGTCTGCATAACTGATGACTATGGCTGTGTTCATCCTGCTCAGGATCCCCAATTTTTACATGCCAGATTCCCTTACACCATTAGAACCATTTTTGTTTATAATCTCCTTTTTATCGGACCTTAGTTATTCGACTTTTTCTCTCGCTCCCAGTAGGTTTTGAGGATGAGTTTTCTTGTCTTAATGATGGCTATTAACATGGTGTGGTGTGGTTGATATTTAGTTCCATTTGCCGATTTCTTTACTCGTACTCGTATGCCGGTAAACAAGTGATAAAAACGTGTTTTAACTTGTACATTTGATTTTGGACAAACTCTACCACTTTCATGACCCCTTCCAGTTTCTGCACGCTAGGAATTATTATTTTAGTAATTCATTTATCTCTATTACAGGTTCAAACAGAGCTAGTATTATTAACACAACAAAAACACAAACTATTGACAGCCAAAGAAGAAGATGAAAGAAGGAAACGGAATTTAAAAGCTCTTCAAGAAGAAAAAGAATCTTTGATGGTCGCGAGGGATCTCCTGCAGCAACAAAAAGCATTAACATCAAGAGACATCCTCCGACAACAAACAGAACAATCGACGGCACCTACAGGCAACTCATCGAGAAATACAATAGATACTTGGGTGATTGTACCACGAGAAGGACAACAGAGTTAGCGAAATCATCTGTTAAGTTTTTTTCTTATTTGGTAGCAATTTTATTCTTATTTCACAAATTTTCTCATGAACAATATTTGCAGTCGGAAATGTTGGAAATACCCCAAACTATTATTAAAGAGGCACATAATTTACTTATTAACATGTTTTCAGCTTACTTACAATAATGTAAGAGTAATAGTCCATCCTTTTAATTTTCCTCACTGCATTTTTTGCTTGTTTTCTTATCTTGTCATATTCGTTTTTTTCTTCGTCTTTGTTCGTTCTAAGCCATTGGCTCCAAGCATCCCTTTTTGTTTCCACTATTTTTCTGCACTTCTCATTATACCATCATTTTTTTGGACTGTTCTTTTCAATGCCTATTTTTTCTTTTGCCGCTGTATTAAAACATTCTTCAATTTTTTTCCATTTACCTTGAACTTCATCGATTTGTATTTCTTTTCCTTTTTGTTTATTAATTATACTAAAGTTGAATATTTTAAGCAACGGTATTTTTTAATAATTTGAAGAAAACTCACATGAGGACGTCTTCTTCAAAGGGCTGTCGCTCCCTTAGGAAGCATGTTCGGATTAAGGTAATTTGAGCTAAATCGACAAGAGAGTTTCCGGACACCCTGTATAGTTCGTTATGTTATAAATTATGCTGCCTAATTAAATGATATTTTCATTTTTCGCTAGGAAAAGTATATTCATTTTTATATTATAAACTATTTATTCATATTGTAAATTTTGTACTACCAAATAATAAAAAAAAACATTATAATTCCCGATAGAATTAAACTTTATAGGCAGTTTGTCCATTTTGTCGATGATAATTTCACATTTTATCGAAAACTTAAAAAGTTTTCGATTGAGAACAGTATTATAGTAGCTTACCTAACTAGTGCGGAAAAGTTACTTTACGCACGTGTTAGGTACACTATTTTTTCTACTAGCATGCGGAATATAACCCAAAAGTTAACATAAAGAAAAATTTCTTATTAAATACATATCGACATATTAATTATGATCTGATTGTTAACAGTCATAGAGGTATTAATTTATTTATACCT
>CAJUYI010000223.1:148821-169866 GCA_910591695.1 Galerucella pusilla | reverse complement strand
CCAAGCCAGTGAGTGATCATGGCTCTATTCCATGATTTGCCGCAGCCCTACACATGGATCCTACAGGGGTGCTGTCAAACGCCCCTTGTATATCCAAGACAGCTCCCAGGGCGATCATGCCATTTTCCAGCGCCTTCTCCACCTGGGTTACCAGTTAGTGTAAGGCACTTTCAGTTGACTTGCCACACCTAAAAGCATGTTGGTTGTTGTGCAAAGGATACCTAAGCCCAACCTTTTCCTTTATGTACCGATCAGCCTCCCTCTCCAGTGTTTTCAGCACAAAGGATGTTAGGCTAATGGGACTAAAGAATTTAGCCACCGTATATGTGGTACGACCCGGCTTGGGTATGAAGACGACTCTCACCTGCCTCCACTGTTCAGGGACATACCTGCGTGCCAATCAGGCCCGAAAGATATGCACCAGAATTGTGCCAACGGCCTTCCAGCCTTGTTGAAGCAAAGCCGGGAAGATTTGGTCTTTCCCCGGAGACTTGTATGGTCTGAATGACCGTATCGCCCAAGTACTCCGCTCGTATGTGACTATTTCTTTTGCTAAAAGATAGTCCTCTTTACATAGTCGCTGTATACCCACATATCCCATGTCAGGATAGTCTCGCTCGATTCCCTCACAACCGGGGAAGTGTGTCTCTAGTAGATACTGCAAGGTATCCACTGGGGTTTCGGTGAAAACACCCGGTGCGACTTCCATGCAGCCTAGAGCGCTGTCCGGTGATTTCGTCAAGATCCGGCGCAGCCTTGAAATTTGAGGTACCGAGACGATATGCCCGCCAGGCATCTCTCCGAGCCAACCTGACCGCACTCTTGTACTCATTTCGTTTCTGGCGGTATTGCTCCCAATCCAGATCCGACTTTGTCTTCCTAGCCCTATTAAATAGGCGCCGGGTATGTTCCCGTAGCTAGTCCAGAGACTTGTTCCACCATTTGTGGCCCTTACCCTCCTTGCTCGTTTTCATAAGATGAGACAATAATCGAGCCCAGCTCCGCTATGGCCCAATCGATCTATTATGGCCTCTAGCTACAAGTCTAAATAATTTCCTGGTTTTTTTCCATGCCACTTTTCCAAAGCTGTATCTTAACTTGTTCAATGATATATGGTCAACGAACACACTCACTTGCCCACCCGGTACATTGGCCACCAAATAATAAGTTTATCAATGCCGTATCGGCTTTAATTATTGAAAAACGATATTGCAATAAAAATCAACAGTTTATTTAAATAATAATAATGTAGCAGACAATAAATATATTAAATCATAACTAAAAGTATACCAAAATTTAAAAAAGATGTTTTATAAAAACTAAACTAAATACTATATCGGTAGCGCACTACCAGATGATCTAGAAAACATTTTCGACATCATCGAAAGTCCAGTGGTACCACCAGGTATATTAGCTATCACAGTCCACAATAATGAAATGATTTGGCAAACTGCGAAAAGTACTGTAAATGGTGTACTTTGAAGATGCAGAGCACAGTACAATGTGGCCGACAATGTTCCTCCATATGTTATTGTAACTAACAGTCTTTCTTTTGCAAACATATGTTTCAGGAATGCTATTGGACCCCATAAGAAGAAAAAACTGAAAACACCAATGTATTGGTTAGAAAAAGTTTCAATATCATTTTAATTTTATTTCACAAATGATGGAATTTTCAATAAATAACTTTTTCTAAAATTATTCTGTTCTAAAGTATACAATCTAATTTGGACTGGTTTTCCCTCGGGTTTTCCCAATTGATTATCGTTTCAGTCGAAATTGTGCAATTGAAGTTATTTGTGAATTATATTGATACATTTCTGTAGATTGTTAGTTTATGTCTTTCCTCAATGTATATATTATGTGTATCGTGTATATGTATATTATATAGGGTGTTTCAACGTTTAAGAAATCATTTAAGCTTCTAAATATTTAAGCATATTAATTTAATTTATGATAATTTTTTTTTGTAGATTACTTATGTATGAACTCTTTATACTGAATGAACATTCTTTTGTAAAAATGGTAAAACCGTAAATAAATAAATAAATTTTCTTAAATTCGTCAGTGACATATCAAACTCTTAGTTTATCACCAAAAATTTTATTGAGCGTTATTTATTTTTCAAAATGAACAGAAAGGATTGTTGAGAATGAATTGTCCAACAAAATTTAGTAGGTAAAATAGTAAAGCACCTTAAAAGTAGGTATATATTTGTCAGAAAAAAATCTATCTCTGTGCATTTTGTATTTTCACAAAAATACATGAAGAGTTGTACAGGATATATTAGGTAGATTGTATATATGTGTTTTTGAGAACCAAGTGGAGCAAAAACATTTCATCCACCTATATTTTAAGGAATTATGCTGCTATTAACATTATTAGCATAAAAAGGAGGAATTATTATTTGAAAATATACCTACTTACCTTAAGACAAAAAATGTGCTACCCAATGTGAACAATAAAGCAAATTTCCTAGCTTTAAATATTAATACTGGAATATACATTAAAGATAATGAAAAACATAATAATCCTAATCCTACACATAATGCAAAAAGTATTATCCTTTGAAGGCGGCTCTAAAAAAATAAGTATTAGATTATACACATTATAGTTATTTACGTAGGTAACTAGTGTGTAAAGTATCCCTTGTTTAACGAACATGAATATTGATGCACGGGTGTAGATAGTGAGTCAAAAAGGGACTTCACACACGATTGCATACAATATTTTTTCTACTACCGAAACTTATTGAAAACAGGAGTTCAATAGTAATTTTCATTAAATATTTACTAATATAACCTAGGCAGTGCTTTGAATATGGTCCAATATTGTATACAAAATCTCAGATTTAATATCCATAATATCCATTCATTAATCTTCACACTAGTGTGTGAAGTAAGGTTTTATGTACTGTTAAAAAAACATTTAATTTTCGGTGGATTGCTGAAATCGCCTTTTTAGTCAAATATTTACCAAACTTGGACAGCATTCCTTCTTCGTCTCTTGAAACCAAGTTGCTTCTTCTTCAGTTTGTTCTTTTTTAAACCAACCAGATATATTGGGTTTTTGTATTGCTGGCATTTGCAATTTAAATGACTTCTTTTGATCGCTTTGCAAAAGCAAATATTCGTCTAAATCTTTTTTTAAATCAACCATTTTCGTCGAATAATAATAATCACAACTGTTTTAATATTATCACATCATCAGATTTATAATGTCAACAAAATTAGGTTATGCTCATATGCTCTGTAAACAGATAACCATAGAGATGACAGTGATTGACAATTGACACATAGATGTGACATCAATTCAATTGAATCAAAGAAATGCAAAATGCAATGAATAATATGAATTTTCTATGGTATATTTATGACATAGCTTAAAATTTTTGAATTAAATAATGAAGGTACGAAAGGAACTGTATATTGCATGTCCACAATAAGTTATAAAAAGAAGATTTTGACGGAGGCAATACGATCTGTTATAAAACAGAAGACAAAAGAAACTTCAAATTTACAAACTGACAAGTCGTCAAAAATTTCATATCATATCCTATATTCCCTTTTATGGCAAACATAACCGCTAAGCTGCTGTTCACTGATTAGATTAGAAAGGGAAAATATAAAGTGAAACATTTTTGCCAAAAATCTTGCAGATAAAGTGGGTAGTATCAGTAACAGAAGATTATTTATTTAGTTGTCTTATTTCAATTTTAAAAACAACACCGCCCGGAAAATGTCGTATACCTCAAGTATGTATATGCTATTTTTTACACACTTATCCTAATTTTAATGATTAGTCATTTATTTATGATCGTTTTTGTTATTTCAGAAAGTATTTATGCTGCTCTTCCAAGAACCCAGCGTGGTCAACCACTTGTGTTGGGTGGAGATCCAAAGGGAAAAAACTTTTTATATACCAATGGAAACTCTGTTATTATTAGAAATATTGAGGTATGAGAAAATATTTGTTATAGGTTAAATTCTAAAAGGTGAGCCCGGCTTAATATACATTGATTTGGGAGCTTAAAAATGTTTATCATAACTCGAACAGCTATATTATAAAAAAATAATATCTATGAACCTCTTACGGTACCTATATCGATATTTTACTGGTGATGTAATTTTGTTTAATTAAAAATTTGTAACCAGCTTAGATATCTAAATTAATGTTTATAAAAATATATTAGATATCACTTAAAAAGTGCATAAACAAATTATGTACTTCATAAACACTTCTCGTAAAAATAAAAACTAATTTCATTGTTATATTATCAGTGAAAACCTCATCTAAAAATTTGCCAAACAAGCCATTTTCATAATGAGAATTTATAATATTTCCAGGTATTCCCACATGTTCAAACATACCTTCCATTATCTCTGGTATATATTTTTTTTGTGGGGCCTTGTCTTGGTTTGTCCTGACAGATCCCTGAATACCCACATAACTGTGGGTCCCAGATCAGACACACTGTCTATATTTAGCTCTTTTATTGCAGAATCCTTCAATTGCAGATGTTTACACTGAACATTCTTGCCAAGTTAATGTTGCTAAGTACTCTCCTAGTGGTTTTTACATAGCATCAGGAGGTGAGTTAAACTTGTTACTCACATAATAAATGAAAATACTAGTCAAATTTAATTCAAAACTTACTGTTTTTCTTGGATGTAGACTTCGATACTTATTAAATATCGTACAAAATCGGACTCTAGGATGACAATAATTCACTGTTACTTATTACTGATGTAAGATTTACTTTATTTAAATTTTTTTTAAGATCAATCTGGAAAAATAAGAATCTGGGATACCGTAAATAAAGAGCATATTTTAAAAAATGAATTTCATCCAATCGGAGGACCCATTAAGGATATCGCTTGGTCACCGGATAATCAGAGAATGGTGGTGGTTGGAGAAGGTCGTGAACGATTCGGGCACGTCTTCATGTCTGAAACGGGAACGTCTGTAGGTGAAATATCCGGTCAATCTAAGCCAATAAATTCCTGTGATTTTCGACCGACAAGACCTTTTAGACTTATTACTGGATCTGAAGATAACACTATTGCCGTTTTCGAAGGACCACCATTCAAATTTAAAATGACAAAACAGGTAAGTAGTTTTCTTTAAGATATGCCACTTCTATGAGTAATTTGAATTTTACCTAAACAGTTAAACATACTATATGATATCAATTTAAATTTGTGTTGTGAAAAGTATTGCAAATATCGGAATGAAAAAAAAAGAGGAAAATTAGGCTAGTTCACATGTTTAGTTTTTTCAAACTAAATTTTCCTAAAAAGTTTTTGAATAATTTGAAGTCTCGCATGAAAAAAAATTGCAAAAAATATGTACTGGGTGTCCCACCCAATAAGAATGGCTCTCGGCCATATCTCGGGAACCGTTTATAGTACAGCTTCGAAAAAAAAATAATAATAAAATAATAATTTCTATTACAATATTTTCATTTTATTTAAGGAACATACCCGATTCGTTCAAGCTGTTAGGTATTCACCTTCAGGCAATTTGTTCGCCTCCGCGGGTTTTGATGGTAAAGTCTACCTCTACGATGGTACATCTTCAGATCTAGTTGGAGAAGTAGGAGCTCCAGCACACTCCGGAGGTGTCTATGGTGTTGCTTGGAGTCCCGATGGTAAACAATTGTTAACTGCGAGTGGTGATAAGACAGCGAAACTTTGGGATATAGAAACCAAACAAGTCGTATCTGAATTTGTTTTAGGCAATACAGTCGACGATCAACAAGTGAGTATAGGAAATTGATAATTAAGTGGATTTTATATTTTATGAGCAACTATAAGTTCGTAATTTCGTGTTCTCTTCATTATATGAAGAACGTTTTACACAATGGAATTGTTCAAGGTTTCTGGAAAGATAGTAGTCACTGGGAGCCAAATCTAATGAATTTGGTGGATGCTCATGCAATTCGCACTTCGCTTCCTTGAATTTAGCTATGGTCGAAATTATTTAGTACCTGAGCAGGTATGGTGTCTTTTTACACAATTTTGGGGACAGGAGTCCGTTTGCGGTATCGGCTCTAATGTTATATTGGAAGAAATAAGCAAAGCCAAAAAAAGAGCTGATCTGACCACTGGAAAGATTTAATAGGGTTAGTCAATCAGATACTCTTTTTTTTCGGGCTGAGATGGGAAACTCATGTTCGAATGGGTCCTTAACCAATACCCAGACAGTGTTGGAATGATCCCCAAGGGAATGCCTACCAACCAAACTCACCTCAAGCTCGCCGTTACTCCCGCCTCGGAATCACTACCCTAGCATACTTCAAGACGGGCGGCGGTCCTTCACACACTATTCGTCATCTACTCCCTTCTATCACTCCTACCTCTCACATGCCTTTTATTTCACAATCATAATCTCTACTAGATTCATCTGTAACACCCTCCTTATATCCTCTACATTTTTTCTTCCCGCTGTCTGCTTTCTCCTTCCTCCTATTTGCTCAGACTCGTCCCCTCTTGAGGGGTCCAGAGGGTACCTTCCATTTTTTCCATCTCCGTCTATATCAACTCCCTTCCGTCCCCTACTACAATCTGCCTCCCCTGGCTTGTGTTCCCTTTCTCCGCATACCCTACAAAGGAAAGCTCGCCGACAGTCTCTGGCCATATGCCCCGCGCTCTTACATAGCCAGCATTCCCTAATTTTCTCCACTCTCCTTGTCTTACATCCCGCTACCTGGTGGCCCTTCACTCCACATCCAAAACATCTGCCCTCCTCTCTCCCCTCTATAATATTCACCCTATTTAGGTCCAGCTTAATCTCCCGTTTTCCTAGTAAAACTTCCGCTTTCTCACATTCCATCCTCACCACCGCTATTTTCATGCCGTTCCTCTCTCTCACCACTTTCATCACCCTTGTCCCTTCCCCAAACAATTCCTCTATTTTCTCTCTCACCACTTCATCTTCACTCCACGGATCTATCCTCACCATCCTAATGGTTTTTGTTGTCCTCCCCGCTTCCACATCTCTAGCTCCTGTTACCCTTTCCACATCCCTCAGAATTCCCCTGACCTCAACCCCTTTCTTTGCCTCTATTACCATCTTTCTGTTCCTTGAGACTCTAAGTCTATCCACCCACTCTCCTATCTCTCTCAAACCCTTCCTAATACTTTCTATCCCCTCATGATTGACACCTCCAATATCCTTCAGGATTACCGCCTCATTCCTGACCTCCTTTTCCCTATCTGTATAAATTGTCACCTTCGTCCCATCTGCTCTCACCCACGCGATCATCTTCCTCAGCACCTCCATCTCCACATGCTCAAGCCTGTGTAGCCCAACGCTGACCTTGCTCCCCACTTCCTCAAACATTCGACTCATCATATCAAAACACCTTCCTCTCATCCTCATACCTTTTCTTTCCGTAGTGCGTACCTCCTTAACCCACTCCATTTCCTCTCCTTTTTCAACTATCATCGGGTACCTGTCCCTAAACATCTTCTGTATCCCCTTCTCCATGCCGCTGTCTTCCTTAGTCACCCATACCACTTTTATCTTTTCATCCCCTAACATTGGATTTCCCACCTTCACCTATATTCCCTCCCTTTTTTCATCTTCCCAGTCCTTATCTCTAATCTCCTTCTATCCATCCCAGTCTCTTTTCCCCTCCTCCCACCGTGTTTGCATTCTCTCCTTCCTGCCTTCCTCTCTCCTCAACCTCTCTAATTCCCTGACCCACCCCTCAGCCACCGACTTCTGCTCTTCCAGCCTTTTCACCCTCTTCTCCAGTCGCCTTACCATCTCCTTCAATCTCTCTACACTCTCCCTCTTTTCCACTCTTCACTTCCCCCTTTCCTCTCTCCTTCTGTTTCCTCTTCTGCTCCTTATTCTCCACAGGCTCTCATCAGGAACTAAGCAGATCTAAGGAGGCACAATATATCTTTTATGAATTTGAGAATGTCACCCTAATTTACATACAAACATATAAGCAGAAATAGAAACTACGTGATATTAAGAAATAAACGAATTGCTTCCCACTAGAGATTGCAAATTTACCGAATTTTAACTTACTAGTAATTCGGTAAATTATTTAGAAAATTACCGATTTACCGGTATTCAACGGTTTTTTTTTTTCGACATAAAAAAAACAAAGAAATAAGCCACAAAATAAATAACCAAACTTCAATTCTTATTAAATAATAACAACAGACAAATGAAACTCTAGGTAAACTTGAAAAAAATATAATATACCTAACTTAAAGACTAGTAACAGACCCCAAAACATTCGAAATAGTAATTTAAATTTAAAAAAATCTATCGTTACTTATACTTGCAACGACTCTTTCGATTTCTTTTGTTTAATACAAAAGGCCCTGAGAAAACACAGCTTATCAATACTATATTCCGCGATCTAATCTTAGCACAAATTGTTCCTGCCGCAGAAAAAGCTCTTTCGGACTCCACACTATTAAGCCGAGTTGTCATGAATGCTGCGAAGGCCATTTTCAAGTTTTTTTTCCCGAATTCCTTCCTTCCGAAAATATTGCATTTCTGTTTTCGCACATTGATGAACACTCTTAGACATAACCTGCTGTCTTCTAATTGGAATAGTACTGCCTACATCAATTTTCTTCCTTATCGCCAGTTGAAGTTTTCATTAATCGACAATGCAGCATTATCCGATTTTGGGGTTGATGTGCCCAAAACCCGACTGAGGGGGATGTTATCATCATCCTCATCAGGGTAAATGCTACATGTATTTTCTGATTACTGTTCTAGAAACTCTCACAGAAACAACGGATCCGCGCTGTTGTCAGCTTGGCATTTTTTACCGAAATTACCGGTAAAAGATGTCGCTTTCTTCATCGGTAATTTAAAGAACTTTCAAGGCGGTAAATCGGTAAACCGGTAGTGCAATCCCTACTTCCCACTCTATTATAAAGAAAATAATGCTGGGGTACAAAATGTGACGAATCTGAAGAAAATCAAAGAGAATGTTCCATTTAGCAAAGAAGTACGATAACATTTTTGAAAAGGGTACATTTATTTCAGCAGTGCCTTTTTTTGAATTGACTTTTTGACGTAATGAAAATTTGAAATTCCAGGTCTCGTGTCTGTGGCAGGGGAATCATCTTTTAACGGTGTCTTTAAGAGGATTTATCAACTACTTAGATGTTAACGACCCAACAAAACCATTAAGGTAAGACGTAAGACAATACTATGCTTTTTATTGATTTTCTTCACAATCTTTACTGAGCACACTTTCCTATAGCATGAATTTCTGTTTGAATGGTACTTTGGGAATTACCCAATCCTTTATTTGTTTTTGTTTAACAGGGTAGTCAAAGGCCACAACAAACCTATAACGGCTCTAACACTCAGCGAAGACAGAACGACGATGTACTCCGCTTCTCACGATGGAAATGTTACAAACTGGAACGCCGAGACCGGAGAAAATGACAGGGTAGAGGGTACCGGACATGGAAATCAAGTGAACGGCATGAAAGTTTGCGATGGAACGCTCTATACGTGTGGAATCGATGATAGCTTGAAGCAAATTGACATTGAAGGTTTGTTTTTGACACTTTTTTTTCAAAAAAAATAAGCTTGATGTTGCTAAAAGTTACTTTTTGAGCCTTTTCGGAAACTGGCTTCAGTGAGTTACAGTAAAAGATGTGGCAACAGCGCCTTGTTTTGAGATAACTGTCATTGGCATCATTTCAGTCAAATTTTTCAGATTTACCAACTTTTTATTTCTTTATGTTTATTTTCACCTAAGCAGAGTTGCAAATAATGCATTTTTTTTAATGCGATGACAATTCATTGCTCATTTTTTTCATAATGGGTAATGTATTCAATATCCATTACTCATTAATTTTTTGTTAATGATGAATTAAATTAATTCCATTAAATTTTTTTTTATGAACAATGTTTTTAGTACATTTTAAATTTTAATTTTTAATGAGTAATGAAAAATCTTTCATTACAATTTTTTGTCTAAATAATTAATGTAATTTTGTTTCATTACTCATTTTTTCTTTTATTTTCAATGGGTTGAAAATGAGTATTTCACAGCTCATTTTGGTCAAGTAAAAAATAATTTCTAGTCATTTATTTTACTTTTTGGTAGATTAGAGGAATAAGAGTATTTGTTCTGATGATACAAATTTGAAAAATTTTTGCTACTGCTGATTGAAAGATAAGTTGGGATGGGTGAGGCAAGGTAAAACAAGAATTCATCGAAAATAATTATTCCATCGACTGAACTTTGCAAGATTTCGATTTTTTCTTATTTTCATTGAATTTAAAATTTGATTTTCGAGAATTGAAAAAAATTTGACAAATAGCAAAAATGATCTCAAAATTTGAGAATTTTTTCAAAAATTCAAATTTTTTTTAGAAAATTCAAAATTTTTCAAAAATTCAATTTTTTTCGAAAATTCAAAATTTTTTCAAAAATCGATAATTTTTTCGAAAATTCATAAAAAATTTATCTTAAAGACCAATACAATAGTTAGATTTCTATTAACCCTCCTGAAAATTAGTCCAGTGGGAAAAAAATCACCAAAGTATTTCAAGTGAAAATATCAAGAGGCTTCCGAGATAATAACGTTTCTCGGCCCAAAAAAATATTTTTCAAATTTTCAAAATTCTCCTTTGGAAAATTGTCGTAGAGACTTCGTTCATGTCGCCATTTTTTCGTCCTGAGTTATACTTCCTTGTGAAATAATAAAATAATATAGTCCCTATTTAGAAACATTTTCAAAAATTGGAAAAATCAAAAATTGAGTTCTGCAACCATCTTTTTTTTTACTGAATGTTAATAATTTTCTTAAATTTTCAAATAATTCTTAAAAACCAATTGCACTATCCAATTGTATGGAAGAAAATACAAAAGATTCTTTGTTCCATTATTTGATTAGATATTCCAATCTTTAACAGTATTACCTACTATGAACATACAAGTGGAATAATGATTTTTTATTTGAAAGTTGCAGACCTAATATTATGATCTACCACTTTTCTGATGTAGGTACACTTTTCTCTCATAAGTCAACTTTCGCCGGAAATCGCAATAATCCAAAATTCTACCCCTTTTCACCACCCAAATATATCTGGAAACACCCCTGCTCACGCATTTATTTTTTTACGCCTATTCACCATTTCCAACTGTTCCCATCCTGTTGAATTTTTTTTCGCTTCAAGGTAAGCTAATTCGACTAGTCAACATATCCTTTCCTGTAGCTTATCAAAACGAGTTTTCGCAAAGGTCCCTCTGTGTCTTTGAGAATTTATTGGGACACATTAGTAAAATGTTTAATATATTTTTAATTTTTAGGTAACACGTATAAACCACAACATTTGAAATTAGGATCTCAACCGAGAGGTATGGACGTATTTAAAGAAGAGGATATCGTCGTTGTTGGTAGCGTCAACGAAATAACTGTGTCCAAAAATAACCAAAATCTCAGTACGTTGAAAGTCGATTATGAACCCTCCAGTGTTAGTTGTTCACCTAGAGGTTAGTAAAATGAATAATATAATTTTTGCAAAAGTTTTTTGTACGATTTATGCACAATTTTTCAAATTTATTTTAAGGAATTAACAAAATAGTATATTAAGTACCAGGTGCTCACTTTACTTTTTTACCATTTCTACGCCCGCAGGAAAAAAACATAATTAGATTATAGACCAGGGTCGGGAGGGGCAAAAAATGGTTTATCTCGATTTCTGGCAAAATTACAAGTCCTATGGAAAAAGTTGCAAAGGCAAATTTGTGGGTATTGAAAAGATCTGCAACTTGTGTATTCACAACTTTTTCACATTTATAACCCAAAAATTTATGTGGAAAATTCAAATAACCAAGTTTTTGGTTTTTTATTTTTACCTTTTCAAAAAAATATTCTTTTTATAAAAATTTGGTGAAAACTCACCTTATTATGTCCCAAATACACTGTAATTTATTTGATTTGAAATATTCATTTTTTCACCTTATTTTGACTTAATAGGTGTGTTCTTTTTGTCTGAGATCTCAGTTAATCTCAGCTCACATCGGTAATGTGCGCGTTCTTTTTGATTTACTCACTTCAAAGTGAGCTGAGATTTTTCCTCCCCCTTCACCGATGCTGAATGTGATGTAAGGGGGTATCAGTTGGAGTTGAGTCGGAAATAAATTGAAGGGGATGAATCAAGCGTGGTTGTTGGAGATCTAGATTCCAGATAGGTTATGTTTATATGTTTTATGTCTCTTATTCACGCATGTGACGGCAGATCTCGCGTTTCAATTGAGTAGGTCGTTCTTTTTGGTGCTTACTCACATCACTTTATCTCAGATCACTTCAACTGAAGTGAGCTGAGATCTCAGTCAAAAAGAACACACCTAATGTCAAAGCACCCTAATTTTCAATCGAAAAGTCTCGCGTCAAAATATCAGCTTTTTTCAAAAAGTCGGTGGGCTTTTTGTTCGGTGAAATCTCTACTTTTTGATGGTGTGAAAAAAAAAATAAATAAAAATAAATGTTCTCAGAAAATGGAAAAAAATGACAAAAACTCGAATTCGAAGCTTTTTTAACACGCTTCTATTAGCTTCACTTGTATGTTTGTGGGTTTGTAACTCTCCTTTGATTGTTAGTATACTCCATCACCCTAAATGCGTTCGTTAGCTGAGCGGGCTAAGGCGCAAGAAGAATTTTACATTCGTGCACCCTCTGTTGGAAATTTATAATACTATCAATGAGAACTTGAAGAAAAACTCTAATGACAATAAATCGAACTAAAAAATGAAAAATAAATATAGTTTAAGAAAACTAAAAAAACACGCTTTTAAAGAATATCGAACTAAAAAGTTCAAAATAATTTTAAAATTAAAACAATAGTATATAAAAAAAATACTAGTATAATTGAGGGAAAAGCGTGGGGTGCTCGATATACGAAAATTATGGCACAAAGCGCCCCACGCTTTTCCCCCAATTATTGTATAATTTTTTTTATATACTATTGTTTTAATTTTAAAATTATTTTCAACTTTTTAGCTCGATATTCTTTAAAAGCGTGTGTTTTAGCTTTCTCAAACTATATTTATTTAATCACTATGGAAAATTTAATCGAAAAAATGTGATTGCTGAAATTTTTTCGAGTTAAAAAAGTTTATTCATTAAATTCGAATTACATTCATGTCATTAAAAATCTCATAAAATGTAAATATACTGAGACGACCTCGTATAAGTGATAATTATAATATTGATTGATCCTCGTACAAATAATAATTTTGAAATGACAGATAAAAGAAATTAATTTTTTTTATTGGTGAACCATTTTACCTATTTAAAACACGCCTCAGCGTGTTTAAATCGAACTTTAAAAAACGCGCGTGTTTTAAAGTTACCGTGGCAACATCAACAACTCGAGAAACGAAGTCTAAATCATGTCTAAATGACATTATGTTTGATTTGACAGGAGTAGTTGGTAACGTCAAAACTTTTATTCGAACAATATTTAATTAACAATGTCAAATTTATAAATTAAAATAGAAAGTGCCGTTGGTATTGTTTGAAATATTGATATTTCGATTTTTCAAATCTTAGGAAATGGTATTTAAATTAATACTATTGACATTCACAGAAGTCAATAAGGTTGAACTTCCATCAAAATACAAATTAGTTTATGTTTTTCTCATTTCCATGACAACGCAAGGTATACATCATATACATCACGAATTCAACCATTTGACAGTATTTATAATTTCAAAGTGCACCAATAAAAAAAATAGCGTAAAGTATTCGTGGATAACTGGTCTTTAAAACACTTGCTCAATAACTGACTAAGCATCATTTATGTGAATGTTGAACAACAATGGTCCCAACACAGTTCCCTGTGGCACATCACACACCATCTCAAAAAGCTCACTTCCAATGTTTCCAATTTTAACACATTGCATTCTGTTACTGTAATATGATATCAGAAGGTTATACACTGTACCCCTAACACCCATCTTGCGCAGTCTTTCAAGAAGTATGTGATGCGCCACAGTATCAAAAGCTTTTTTCAAATCCAGGAAAATGCCGACTACCTTTTCACCACTGGAAAGCCCCGCTAAAACCAGCTCAGTGACCTTACATAAGGCGTTCTCTGTACTGGAGTGCTTCCTGAGAGTATATTGATTTCTTGAGAGGAAATTTCTTTGTTCCAAGAATGACTGTAGTTTAACTTTAATGCATTTCTCTACTAGTGTATTAATGGTGCTAATTAAAGAAATTGATCTGCAATTTGATGTTAATTCTTTGTTACCTTGTTTAATTACTGGTACTATAATTGACTTTTTCAGAATGCTTGGGTACACTCCATTACTCAGAATGCAGTTTATAATATGACTTAGGGAACCCATCAAATATTTGTGATTTTCTTTTAAAATTT
Source organism: Galerucella pusilla (assembly GCA_910591695.1). NCBI lineage: Eukaryota > Metazoa > Arthropoda > Insecta > Coleoptera > Chrysomelidae > Galerucella > Galerucella pusilla. The sequence continues at coordinate 155,481 of CAJUYI010000223.1, read as the reverse complement.
CACCGCTTGCCACATTATTTTCAAGACTATTAGTTTGTATTATTAATTCACTTGAAGTAACTGGGGTATGGACACAACTTTCTGAATTTGCCCTTGAGATATCTCTAAAAATTTTCCGTTATGGTTTTATGTTCTAAGCCAATTTCTGACCGACTGTTCCAAAGAAAGTATTAAATTCCGCCGAGATTAAGCCATGATCACTTAGAACTGTATTTTTCCATTTACTATGCTTTTTATTTCACTTTTATGGCATGTACTATCATTTATGGCTTCTTTTATTACATCCCACATTTTTCTTGGATTATTAATATTCTCTTGCAAGTTAGATTTAAAAAATTGGTATTTTATTTTCTTAATTATTGGAACTTTAGTTCTTTATGCCAGGTTATGTTTGAGCGACCAGGGGTCGCGACGCAAAAGATCTGACCGTTACGCGTTACGTTACGCTGCGTTATGTTACATTGCTTCGTTATGTGCCTTGCTTTAGTGTGCTTGTGCCTCCTTAGTCTCTCTCTCGTTTACGAAGCAGCGATTCATAATAATAAATATGCTCCTACCCGGATTCGAACCCGGGCCGCCCGCGTGCAATGCGAGCATTCTAACCACTGAACCACCGATGCTATATTGAAATTCTATGCAAAGCTGGTATTCGCAGTGCTAGTGATCTACTTGAATTTGTTCGGATAAATTTTTACTATTATTTCCATAATTTTTTTTGCGCGATTAATGGGTCTAGCTACTTTTCGAAATACAGGGTGTTGAAATTTTGAAAACTTGAATGAGTTTCTGTAAGTTTTATAATCATTCAATTAATTATTACAATTTTGTTTCCATGTTATTTAAATGGAAAATATAAATTGTCAATGCAGCACCTCTTGATATAAATGTGAACATCTCCAACTTTGACAGTATTTTTGTTTATTTTCGTCATGTCAAACAATACAGGGTGATCATTCGAATTCCGACACATTTTATGAGCCCATAACTTGGAAACCGATTAAGATATCGAGAGGCGATTTTGACTGAACGGCTTCAGGAATTAAGAATTTCCTTTCACGCTGTTGCCAATTACGTATTTTTTCCCTAGGCTCCAGGAAAAAACTTGGGTTTTATGGAGATCAATAACTTAGACATTTTAAATGGACCACTCTGTATGTTTTTGTACCGTCGGATAGGCTGAAGCTTCTACTTTTCAAACATATATGGTTTTATAGCAATTCAAGGTGTTCTTAAGGAGCAGATTATCTTTAAAAGGTAGACTGCAATTCGTTGACTACAGTAATGCCGTAAATTTTTGTCAGCGCATAAACGGCTTCAGGAATAAGAAATTTTTTTGACGCTGTTGCCAATTTAGTATTTTTTCCCTAGACTCCAGAAAAAAAAACTTGGGTTTTTTGGACATCATTATATGGATTAAGTTATTGTTGTTGATAACAGGTCTAACAGAAAAATTTATCAAAAACAAAATACAAAAAATAAGTACAAAATTATAAATTATTTAATACAAAAGTTGTAGAATATGCCCACCATTCATGTCAATACTGTAATGTTTTTCTTATTTATTTAAACTGTTTTTACCGTGGGATAAAATTATACACTCACTATGGCTAATTACCATTGATTTATTTAAGAAACACTTACACACTATAATAAACTTAATTTATATACACACTACTTAATGCCTATTAATTTATCCACACTCGGTGTAATAATTGTCCTAATTTATCTTCAACACTATTTATATTCACTTTCTGTTCACTCACTGTATACTGAAACTGTTCAACGACTCACTGTATACTGAACAACTGACTCACTCGAAAACCCGCGTATATGTAGTACCTCGAATCTCTAGAACTTTCTTGAATTCACCACCTCTGCGTATACTTTATAAATCGAGAACATTCGCGATAAACCATTGTATGGCGAGTATGGCCTGGTAGGTTTCCAGAACAGTCTGGATATCACCTGCGAAAGAACCTTTCTAGAAAGGTCGCATTCATGGTTTGCGACAGGACCGGCCTCTGAATGACTGAGTTCGTAACAATACATTTATGCAAGCGTAGTTGAAGATTTAAAAAAGAGTCTCAACATTTGTGGTTGAATATTTTCTATTGCGTTTCTTATGATTTCTTATGTTTAGCTTCTCGATGTCATGACTAGTTCAGAAGTTATGCGCTGACAAAAAAGTACGGAATTACTGTAGTCAACGAATTGCAGTCTATCTTTTAAAAATAATCTGCTTCTTAAGAACACCTTGAATTGCTATAAAACCATATATTTTTGAAAAGTAGAAGCTTCAGCCTATCCGACGGTACCAAAACATACAAGGTGGTACATTTAAAATGTCTAAGTTATTTATTTTTTTTTATTCTGAACAAAAATTCTTAATTCCCGAAGCCGTTCAGTCAAAACCGCCTCTCGATATCTTAATCGGTTTCCAAGTTATGGGCTCATAAAATGTGTCGGAATTCGAATGATTTCCCTGTATTTTCAGTATACCTATTTGAAGACAAAAAAAAATCGAATTTTTTTAAACAGTCCATTATATGTGATGAAATGGAATTAACCCATTTAAATTTATTTAACAGGTCATGTGGCGGTGGGAGGAAATATGGATAGTAAAGTACATGTATACGAACTAAAAGACAACAAGCTGGAACCTTTAACTGAATTAACTCATTTAGGACCCGTAATTGATGTCGCTTATTCCCCGGATGATAAATATCTAGTAGCTAGTGACGGTCATAGAAAAGTAGTACTGTATAATACTGAAGATTATCAGGTATATTATTTATTTATATTTTTTCATTTTTTTCGACTTCTAAATCTCATTCACCAACAACGATCATCATCATATATATCTCCATATCATCCCTCTCTTATTTACGGGACATACTGTATAGTAATTTTATATTATTCACTATTATTTTATGTCTTTTTAATGCTCTCATTGGATAATGTAGTCTGTAAGTATCAATTTTACATCTAAAATCTACTTTTCGAGTTCAATGAGATTTCTGTATTATTTTGTACTAAACTAATAATATTTTGTTTTGGTTTATAAAAGTTCATATAAATTTCCAGCTTGCCAACAATAAGGAATGGGGATTCCATAACGCTCGAGTTAACTGTGTAGCCTGGTCACCGGATTCTCAGTTAGTAGCTAGTGGTAGTTTAGATACGAGCATTATTATTTGGCACGTGGAGAAGCCTACCAAACACATCGTCATTAAAAGTAAGTATATGTCACATGTGAACATTATTTTCAGGTATGCAATCGTATATGATCTAAATAATACTCGTTTTACTCTTTTCATCCATGTCTCAACGTTTGCATCTCAAAAAATTGTGGGCGACAAAAAATACTCCTCGGTCTTATTTGGTGATTGTTCACTTGAAGAAACCCACTGTCCAGAATGTTCTTTGGTATCATTGAAAGTATTACTGCCAAACCGAACGAAGCATTAAAACGTGAACTCTACTAATTTCTGATTAGTTATCTCCACGAAAGAGAGAAAAAGTGTAGAATTTAGGTTAGGTTAGTCGAGAAACGAATATGATGGTGGGAATGCTGACCGGACATTGTATGCTGAAGAAACATATGCACACAATTGGCCTAGCAGATGATATCCTATGTAGATTCTGCTAGGAAGAAGACGAAACCGCGGGGAACATACTCTGTGAGTGCGAAGTCCTAGCAAGGACGCGTTTCACATACTTGGGGAAGAAAAACCGAGGTCGGAGAGCTACGGAAGGGAAGTGGAATCCAGGCGAATAAGTCTAAAGTCGCGTCCACATTATGTCGAATGGTGTCGATCGACAATGCCGATCCATGTCGGGTCGAATCGAATGCCATCCGAACCAAGTCGGTATTTTTTTTTTCGGGCCGAGATGGGAAACTCATGTTCGACTGGGTCCTTAACCAGTACCCAGACAGTGTTGGACTCATCCCCACGGAGATGCCTACCAACCAAACCCACCTCAAACTCGCCGTTACTCCCGCCTTTGAATCACTACCATAGCATACTTCAAGACGGGCGGGGGTCCCTCACACACTCTCCTGCATCTTCTTCCTTCTAACACTCCTACCTCTCCCATGCCATAGCGAGTCCTTCTCTTTCCCTAATCATGCTCTCTACTACGCCACTTATCTCCATCCATTCCTCCTCGCCCCTCAACATAATCTCCACCATATTTGAATAGATGAGGCTTTTACTTGATGTAGATCCATAGTAAGTTATGAAATCAAACAATTTTATTTTGTAAAATCTACATATTTTCCCGATACACCGCCTCTCCCAGTTTATTCTCTAACTTCTTCAAAACTTCCTCATTCTTCCAACATCTAAACACATGTCCCACATCATCCTCCACTTCACATCTCTCGCACACTCCAGTTTCTCTTTTCCCAATCTTGTGGAGGTAACCCACTCTCGACCCGTGCCCTGTCAGCACCTGCGTCAAGAAGTAGTTCACCTCTCCAAATTTCCGGTCCACCCAATTTCTCCTGATCCCAATCGCTCCTTTTAACGCGCCCTCATACTCATCCCACCTTTTCTCCATTTCCTCATCCATCCATTCCTGTACTTCCTCTCTGATCGCACCCCTCCAGCGTTTCTGTCTGGCTCTAGCCATCAAGTCCAATGGATAGGATCGTGACAGCACTGCTGCTGCCAGTCCACCCACTATCTTGTACGCTTGCACCACCCTCAAAAGTATTCCTCTCTGCACCCGCAGGAGTGGTCTAACCCTCGCATTCACCCCTGCTTTCTCACCCCACACTTCCGCGCCATACAGCATAATCTGCTCTACCGTCCTACCAATTATCCTCCTCTTCCATTCTCCCGGTCCTTTCACATTACCCATCAATCTTCCCAGCCACGCTGCCCTTACTTTTGCCTTCTATACAGCCTTCAACATATGGGTTTTGAAGCATAATTGGCTATCCAACCACACCCCCAGATATTTCACCGCTTCCTCCATCCGAATTTACTTTCCCTTCACCATCACCCCCACCTCCCTTGCCTTGATCCGCCCCTTCACCAGTAGCCCTACCGTCTTATCCTCAGCCACTTCCAGTCCACACCGCTCTATCTTCTCCACAACATTCCTACACATCCTCTCCGCCTTTCTTTCTATCTCCACCTCTCCCTTTGCCGTACATACCAGACAAACATCGCCTGCATACACCGTAATCTCACATCCCTCTTCACATGCTATCCCACAAACTTCATCAAACACACACTTCCAAAGCGTCGGTCCCAGAACCGATCCCTGGGGCACTCCAATCTCCGTCCCATACCTTCTCCCCCTAGTGTCCACTATCGCACGCCCCGTCAGGTAGTCCTCTACTAAATTAACTAGCCCCTCCCCTACTCCAAGCTTTGTCAACGAGCTCAACACCGCCCGTTTACTGACACTGTTGAACGCGTTTCCCACGTCGAAGTTGTGTTCTCCTTTCCATCTTTGATGACAATCTCGAAGTTCTTGCGAAAGATATATCTGGTGTCATGTGGTCTGTTGGCATTTTGAAAATGTCATCATCCACATGCCTTATCTCTGTGTGTGCCACGTCATGGTCTGATGCTTTTTCCAGTCGGGTTAGTGCTGCCCTTGCTTCGCACATTATGACACAATGTAGCGGAGGAAGGTCTAGCATTTTCTCCAGTGCCGCTGTAGGAGTAGTGTCCCTGTAATGCCAATGCATGCAAGTCTTTGGACTTTGCTTAATTTTAGCACCGTACACTAACTACCGACAAGTAAATTCACTTCGTCGATTTATGGGATACCGAAAATTTCCTTACCCCTCTTATTGTCTGGCGAGTTCTGGCTAGTTTAAATCGAGTATTGAATGTGGTAGATAGAGATAGACGTGTAAGGCGCCAGAGAAAAGATGTACCAAAATTTTCAAACGTTCCGACGCAAGTGAATTCACTTGTCGGTAGGTAGTGTACGGTGATTTTAGCATTGAAGAGGTTTGTCTGATCTTTGGCCACCAGACCAGAGATACATTTTATATAGAATTTTTTTCCACTGGAAATGTTGACGGTTTAATTTATTTTTAGATGCTCATGCTCAAAATCAAGTGACGAGACTTGCCTGGGTAGACAACACCACCCTTGTTTCTGTAGGACAAGACTGTAACACCAAACTGTGGACTGTCACGCCATTCTAGTGTGTTTTTTCAATGCCTCAAAACCCCGCTGGTGATGTATTTAACTAATAATTGAAACATTTTATCATTTTATTTATATATCCGCCTTATTGCATTTAAATAACCTTTTTGTTGTCTATTTCTATAGTTCGAAGCTGCGTCATGTCAAAACATTTGATTAGTCGTAATGCTCTTGTGTAATTTTAAATATTCATATTTGCTTAAAAAAAGATTGTTTAATTTCAATATCACTCTGGAAATATCAATCATTATTATTCTCAAGGCAGACATCGTTTCATTCTTTGGAACGCTGCCAAAAAATATTCGATAGAGTGCATGAATTTTTATTATTTTAAATTAGTCTCATTAGTACCGTTGTAACTTCATTTCATTGAAACATTGTGAGCGTTATCGACACTTATCTCGTATTGATAATGAAAAAAGAAAATGTCTTTGCTGTTGTAATAGGTAGTAAAAAGGTTCTTGTTAATCCATACATAATTTAT
>CAJUYI010000223.1:102696-133821 GCA_910591695.1 Galerucella pusilla | reverse complement strand
CCCCCCCTTATATACGTCCCTGCGCTTTACCTGATAAACAAAAAGATATTTTGAAGACACTTGAGATTCTTTTTTGTTGCGAATCATTGAAAAAGAAAAACACCAGTTCATTATTCAACTAATAATTAAAGGATAAACAAATATTTCCTTTCATATTAATCATTTTATCAAATTAAAACACCTGTTGTAAAATAATATACAGTTTTTCCAAACCATATATTAAATCAAACGATTGAGGTGCACCCGCAAGATTGTAGAAGTTAATATTACAATTTTGAAATTATTGGCGGTTCCCTAACCGGTTTTTTTTATTTTTAATGTACGATTAACGTATATTACCCATACATTCCAAAACGTATTTTATTTTAAAAAGCAGTTTATGTAATAACATAGAGGAAGAGGAAATATTTCTAATTTTAACTCCCTATAAATAAATCAAACGTGCATCTATTTATATAATAATATAGGTATATAAATTGTTTGCATTTTACGTTAATAAAAACATGAGAAAAAGTTACCTGGAATAGCTGAAGAAAATACACACTACACATGGCCAGTATAATTTTATGTGCCTTAATGTGGTGGCTCCCAACCGATAGAGTAACATCAGTCAAAATATCTCCATCCAAAAAACACGGTAAATTGTGAACCAACGTATTTTCGTGGTAATGCCATCTGAGAACGAATTGTTGGTCAGACATGTCAGTGGTCAGTGTGTGATAATAAGAAAAAAACATTATTAGCCAAGTGGCCCAGAATTGTCCAGCTGTCTCTATTTTTAAGTATTCCTGGAGAAACAAACAGGTGCCAGAAAATTTAGTTGGCTTTATTTAATTCCTCCAAAGATAGCATCAAAATAAACCCGGTGATGAAATAATAAAAGCAACAGAAATTTTAACAATAGACTTTTCAGATCATGCATAAATTTAATTTTTTATTATGTTTACACTGTTAGATATTAATTTGATTTTATATGAAATTTGAAAAAATATTTAAAAATGAGTTTTATGAAACAAAATTCCAATATAATTAGCCAAATTTAAAACATAATTGTTTATGAACAACAAAAAATGGATACAGGGTTAATCATGTTTTGATGTTCCTATGGGGAATATCAAATGTCCATTAAAAGGTGTCTACCATAGTCAAAAGCGCTTTCATCGTGCGGGTTCAAAGGTCAATATCCATATGTTTCAAATCAGAAGACACAGAGATTACCAAAATGTGAGATTACAAATATACCCGGAGAATATAATGATGGTTGATGTTTCCTGCACAAACTTTGAATTGTCAGTGATATAACTGACATTTAAATAAAAACTTCGGTGGTGAAAGACTTTTTAGAATCGCTGAAAACTAAATACATATGTATCCTTTTTTCTCCGCTTCAATACGGATTAATATTTTGGGGTTGTTCATCTTATTTTGAAAGAGCATTTATAGCTCAAAAGAAAGTCTTGAGAAATATGTATGGTATTGCATGTTCAGCTACTTGCAAACCTCTATTCAAGAAATCAAATATCCTAACTCTTCCTAGCCTTTTGATTTTCCAATTAATACTGTTCATTGAGGATAATAAGTACAGGTTTGAGAGGAATGAAAACATGCACTTACACGATACTAGAGGTAAATCAAATTTACGACAACCTTTCTCTAGATTAGAAGTATCTAAGCATGCGCCGTCTTTTATAGGAATAAAATGTTATAATAAAGTTTTAAAAACAATCTCAAAAAACAATATTTCAAGTAGATGTTTCCGCCAAAACGTCTATACATTTTTAATGGATAAAACATTCTACAGTGTTGATGAGTTTTTAAATTCTTAGGAATTTTGTAGCAACTGTGAGATATTTCTGATTGGATCAATTTTTAAATTTTTATTTATTAATTTTTTTTATATATATACAAACCTATATGCTAATGTTATATTTAAATTTGCCATATGTGATAATGTGACTAGTCCGATAAGTTTTATACATTTTTTGTTCGTAAAATTTGTGTAAATTTTGTGGATGAATAAATTTCTTTCTTCTTCGCGTCGTTCGGGTCAACTGCAGTCGCGTGCGGGAAAGTATCACTTTCCGCACTTGTTAGGAAAATAACTATTCCAAAAATATCCTTGAATTGAATTATTATGAATAATATTTGGAAACTTAACAACAAGCACAATATATTAATATCAATGTTCTATATAAATAGACAATATATTCCCGCAGTCCCACATTGTATTTCGGGGTGGGGGAAGACAAAAAAAAACAAAAAAAAAGGTAGAACGTGTCGCGGGACACACGGTAGGAACTTTAGTTCCTTTTAAGCAAAAGTTATGTAATACATCTGATGTTATGGATAAACAATTAGCATATTCTTTGGTGGTTGAGTAGTAAGCACACCAGACTCTCGCGCGGTAGACCCGGGTTCGATTCCCCGCGAGGAATTTTTTTTATTGTTAATTTTATTTTTAAATAATCATTCTGCTTGATATTAATAACGACAACAGGTAGACTTTGAAATATTTAGCAGAATATTCATTATTATAGATAATGGTACGGTACCCTCCATGAGGGAGTCCGACTGGCAACATCTACTTATAACAGCATCGTATATTTAAAAAAGGAAACCGTAGCATTATACAAATTGGACATTCGTTTACCACAAAATTAGTGTAAACATAAAATTGAATTGTTAAATTTTTAATTTGAAGTTATATTACAGTTTATAGAAATTTTCATTTTCTAGATTTTTTCATAAGTGGGTCGTAGAAAAAATATGCTGCTCGACTCGTGTGGATTGTCCATATCGCACTTGAACGATTGAGCACTCCGCCTAAGGCGTCGTGCTCCATCTTCGTCCTCGTGCGATATGGCCATCATATCCACACTAGTTGCACAAACTACAATTTCTTTCAAAATATGCCCTTTTACATTTAAAAACTACCTGCCAAATGTCAAATCAATGTATCCATCCATTTTAAAGTTATCGAATTAAAACATTCAAGTTTTCAAAATTACAACACCCTGTATTTCGAAAAGTAGCTAGACCCCTTAATCGCGCAAAAAAAATTATGGAAATAATAGTAAAAATTTATCCGAACAAATTCAAGTAGATCACTAGCACTGCGAATACCAGCTTTGCATAGAATTTCAATATAGCATCGGTGGTTCAGTGGTTAGAATGCTCGCATTGCACGCGGGCGGCCCGGGTTCGAATCCGGGCAGGAGCATATTTATTATTATGAATCGCTGCTTCGTAAACGAGAGAGAGACTAAGGAGGCACAAGCACGCAAAAGCAAGGCACATAACGAAGCAATGTAACATAACGGAGCGTAACGTAACGCGTAACGGTCAGATCTTTTGCGTCGTGACCCCTGGTCGCTCAAACATAACCTGGCGTAAAGAACTAAAGTTCCAAAAGGTAGAACGTGTCGCGGGACACACGGTAGGAACTTAAGTTCCTTTTAACCAAAAATTATGTAATACATCTGACGTTATAGATAAACAATTTGCATATTCCTCGGTGGTCGAGTAATAAGCAAACCAGACTCTCACGCGGTAGACCCAGGTTCGATTCCCCGTGAAGGAGTTTTTTTTATCCTAGCAACAGTGGAGAAAAGACTATTTAGGGCACAAAAAGCCTAAAGGCTGAGGTGCCGAGAACTCGAAGCCTCTGCCAGTTGGTTGTTATTTTGAAAATTGAATAAATTAGAAAAAAAAGTAACATATATTTTGTATATTTACAAATATTTAATACTTTCAGTATGTGTTGGTGAACATTAAAAAAAATAATAAGCGAATATTAAAATTATACAATATGGAAGTTATTCTAGTATATCGCCTTATTCGGTACGATTTTTATTAATAGACAAATAATGACACCAAACAGAATAATACTTGGCTTATTCCTTAAATAGCATACACTTATATTAAAGCTCGTATTAAAGGTACAAACGGTGCTGATGCTCAGCGACATAAAGTAGCATCGATTTGTGTTAAAGAAGGAGCGATCAATTTTAATTTCCTCCTGTACATAGGATCTTCTGCAACTGGATTCTTTTCAAAATATACGGTTGCGAGATTTTTTAAATTCGACAAACTCTCGATTGTCGACCAATCTGAAACTTCATTGTTGTTCATCTAAAAATAATTATTAGAACATAATCGATATCGTTTAAGAATTCACATAATGGTCAAGCAATGAAATGTTTTTAGCAACAATAAAAAGAAATAGTCTGACAACCTTACAGGCTGATAATTCAACAGTTTTTCGTAATTTTTGATTATACATTATACATATAGATGGCGTATTGTGAAAGCTGGACTAAACGTTTAGATGGCGCTGAAGTGCAGTTTGTACAATACGATACCTACTCACTAACTACTTTATATAATTAAAATAGAAGAACTTACCCAAAATTCTGTCAGTTCCGTCAAATGTGAAACATTCTCAATCACTTTCACTTTATTGTGAGCCAAATCTACAGTTTCCAATTTTTTATTTTCCATAAGATTTTCGATTTTTTCAATTCCATTTTCAGATAAATACAACTCATTTAATTCTTTTAAATTATCCAAATTTTCTATAACTGTCAGTCGATTACTTTGAAGACTTAAACACGTCAAATGTATAAGAGGATCCAAATTTATTATTTTGGAGATTTTATTTTTCCCTAAATATAAGTACTGAAGGGAGGATAAGCCTTCCATATTTTCGATTTCCTAAAAATGAGATAAATAATTAATACACGAAGGTTTGTCTGGTGTACATGAGGACAACCCCGACAACTGTACCAGAAGTCTTGCTGAATCTGACTATACGTGTACCGAGTAGCCAACATATCACAGGAATGGATTATAGCACAGGTTCAGAAAAAAAATTTCATTACAAAAGTAACATCGAGAAACAACTGGAAATTATTTTCAGAATTTTCATTGTTTTTTAATGATACAAGAATGTTATATTCGCTTTCAAACGATGTGTTAGTAAATCAAAAACATAAATATCAATAAAAAACGATATTTGTCCAGCAACAACAAATACAGTTTGAAATATGAAATACGATTTACCAATGACAACAAAATTAGTAAATTCCCTGTTGAAAAAAAAAACTAGCTGTGATTTTGGCACAACACGACACCTTGGATACTGCTGGATAAAAGAGAAACTAAAGCCTGCAGATATCCTGAAATCATTCCAGGAAATATGGCAAAACAGATCTTTCAGGTCCCAAATATATGTACATACCCTTATTTTGTTATCTCCTAGTTCCAACAATGTTAAATTTTCCAAATTATTCAGATTTTCTATCTTACTTATCTTATTGGATGAAAGAAATAGCTTTTTTAGTTTTATCAAATTTTCTAATCCTTCTATTGTGCGTATCCTGTTAAATGACAAATCCAAGATCCTAAAAATTACCAAAATACACATAAAAATATAGGATACAGAAGGTTAGTATAGTTAACGAAATGTGACTTAAGACAGTTATATTCCAAGGTTTAGAAAAAACAATACTAAGATTGCAATTAGTAAATATTTAAAGTTTAGTAAACACCAATATTGTTAGCTTAATAACTCACTCTAAGTTAACTAGACATCCAAGATTTTCAATTTTGGTGATTTGATTATCATATAATTCCAATTCTACAAGTGTGGTTAAAGTATCCAAATTTTCAATTTTTGTAATCAAATTCCATCTCAAATACAGGCTTTCTATGCATGATAGTGGTTCTAAATTTTGCAATTTATTTATGCGACCATGGTTTAAATCCAACTCTAAGCATTCAGGATCTATAATTACTATTTCATTAACAGTAGGACCAGATTCACCCTCTAAAGCAGCACCATCAGCAGTGTCATCTGAAGTTGATGCTAAAATAATATGAACAAAATTAATAGGGCTTTATATTTAAAAGGCATGTTCTTTTTTGTGGCTAGAAGCTAGAGCTGAAGACAAAGTAGATAGATAATGCAGCATTGAATATCAGTAAACCAACTTTCAAGTGACCTATGACTTAAAACTTAACACACAAAATGCTGAGTAAATGTACCAATGACAATAATATTATTTTATATATATATAGTCTCTCAAAGTGTAGTTTTTAAAAATCGCTATGTTGATGTCGTTGAAAAAGCGCATTAATTGCAAAATTAAAATACCAATATCCGTTACTGTTTATCCATACCTCGATTAGCTTCAGGTTCTGTTACATCTTTTTCATTACTTGGGACTGGCATCTTCAGCACTCCTTTAATAATTAAACAATATATTAAGAAATTGTAGTCGAACTTTGAACTTAATTAATCATATCGAGAAAAAGAAAGAAAATTAGCATAAATAGGTTTGTTCCAACTGTCATTTATATTTATGAAGTTATGGTTATGAATTATGAACGGTTCCAGCTGACCGTTCTGGAATCGTTTCAAGTAAAAGCGCGAAGCGCAAACTCGAAATTGGGGTGCACATCAGTATTCAGTGTACATCTACTAAGGTTTGTTCTCACAAGCACAAGCATCACAGACAGTCTTTGACAATCCGCATTGCATTCGCCGCATTCGGTGTAAAAACCCTAGTGTTCTCACAAAGATTTATGATTGGTTTGAAAACTGTCTATTATTTGTCAGAGTGAGAGCAAACCTATGGTGTACATCAACAGCAACGATTATAAACCCTACAGGATTGCTTATTCGCTTCAATCTTTCGTCGGTGCTTACGTCACCAGTGGACCTCGACCGATTTATAATAATATACTGCAATCGTTAATAGTTTCCACTTTTTTCTAGTTTATTTGCAAAAAATAATAATAAATTAATTTTTTTTGGTGATATGTTATTTTAAAAAGTTATATTCAGTAGTATAAGTAGTTATAAAATATAAATAGACGTTTGAAACAATAACTTTGAATTGAAGGAACTTGCTTATAATTTATTTTGCACAGAAACAGAAGCAAATCTACGAGATGTACTTATGGGTTAATTGATGCATTATACTCAGCATTATATATTTTTTTTCTTATGGGAAAAATAAAATAGACGCCTTATGCACTAATAAAAAATTTATTAATAAACAATTTTTTAAAACCTCTATCATCTCTTGTGGTACTCACACATTTTCTCTTCAAACATTTTTTTCTCTGGGATTGATAGTTATTATAAATACTTGTTCGAAGTTTACAAAGGTGAATTCATGCAAGCAAAAATTAAAACTTACATTACTTTAAAACTAAACCTAAGAACATGTAAAATCAAGTAATGTAGATGTTTATGCCAGAAACTGAGAAACTAAGGCATTCTTTTTATTTTTAGCTTATATCTTAAATCTTAATTTCCCAATTTTTTGCATGATCATCTACATTACATGGTTCTCTGTTCTAAGTTTTAGTTTTAAAATTAATTTTAATTTTTGCTTGCATGGGGAAATGTATAAATTGAAACGCGAATCCAAAAATTTTGTATTTACTCTGAAATAACGTGCTTCGTATTTATAGACTTTCTTGATTGACAATTAAAGAAGTTTACTTACCACCTCTATCAATAAACAACACCTTTAAAATTGAAAAAAACGGATAGGATAACGTCAAAACACACTTTGTAAACAAACGATAAACCATAAAATTAAGAAGGTTAGGTCCAGTGATGACGTATTCGGCCGACTTGAGCGAGGCGAACACAGAGTTAAATGGAAATAAGCAATCCTGTAGGGTGTATAATCGTTGCATCAACAGTAGGTACGTTTGGTAGCTGCGTTCGTTATTTGCGTCCGGTAAAAGATAAGCGGGTTTTTATCTGTGAAGTCAAGCCACTTTTTCTTTTTGTCAACCACCACAGAATACTATAAGATAGAGAGGCCACTCAATACAAATGTCAACCACAGAATACTACTATAAGAGTTGTGGCATATGTCAGAAGGGTATGCAACCAAACATGCATTGATGCCTGTTTAATTGCATACCTCCTTCTTACTTGTCGCTTCAATGTAAGGTGATCAAATAAAATTATACTAGGTCAGGCGATATTTTGTAGTTTGAATCTCGCGCCTAGCACCATAAACATTTGAAGTATTCTGTGGTGAACGGGATTTTAATCTCTGTGGTCCTAGGCCGAGGGATGTATTTAACGGAGAAGAAGACCCGCGCTTTTAAGGTTAAGGTTAAGAAGCGGCATGGCATGCTGGCTGAAAAGTGACTACTAAGATTAAATTAAGATTATTTTAAGTCGGTTATGGTGAACTGTTTTATGTATTATTACTTCAGAGGATACAAATATACCCTCCATCACTAGGTGGATGTTTATGTAAATCCCGACCAACAATTATATATTCCCCATAATTGTACAATTTCATAAAAAATTTACAGCAGAAATAATAAAAAAATCTCCGAGAATTATTTTCAGCTGCAGCACAAAATTTCACTCGAACTCAAAAAGCAGTAGGTTTTCTGAAAATCAGGGAATAGAAATGAGTGAGGCAAAAAGTGTTGTTCTCAATCTCTCAAAATTGTACTACCAATTAAAACGTAAAAAATTTTGACAGTATGAACATTGTCTAATTTCTTTATATTAGACAATGGTATAAGTAAACTGTGCTGTTTTTGCCATGAATTGAGTTAACTATTGCTGTAGTATAGTATGAGTTTAGGTGATCCTACGTACCAAAAGCAAAAACAAAGTTTCACCATATTTACCTCAGTTTGTATGAAGTTCATGTCGGAGCCTACATACATTTCAATAACATCCTCAAGAAGAGGTTTTGTTAATCTAAAAATTTGTATAATTTTCTAGTAGAAAGTTGAAACTAATTTGTCTGTGAAAGAATATCTCTTCCAATATTCATTTTTTCCTCCTCAAAATGATCAATCATGCCAATGCAAAAGTTGGTTGAATTCATCCATAATGCATTAATTTACCGAAAAACAATTTAAAAAAGTCTACAAAAACCAAGAATGAAATAGGTATCCTAATATTGACAAAAAGGTAGAACGTGTCGCGGGACACACGGTAGGAACTTTAGTTCCTTTTAATAAAAAATTATGTAATACATTTGACGTTTTAGATAAACGATTTTCATATTCTTTGGTGGATGAGTAGTAAGCATACCAGACTCTCACGCGGTAGACCCGGGTTCGATTCCCCGTGAGGAAATTTTTTTTACTGTTAATTTTATTTTTAAATAATTATTCTGCTATATTAATAACGACAACAGGTAGACGTTTAAAATATTTAGCAGAATATTCATTATTATAGATAATGGTACGGTACCCTTCATGAGGGAGTCCGACTGGCAACATCTACTTATAACGTACAGCATCGTATATTTAAAAAGGGAAACCGTAGCATTGTACAAATTGGACATTCAAGAACTGTACGTTTACCACAAAATTAGTGGAAACATAAAATTGAATTGTAAAGTGTTTAATTTGAAGTTATAAGTATTACAGTTTATAGAAATTTTTATTTTTTAGATTTATTCTTAAGTGGGTCGTAGAAAAAATATGCTGCTCGACTCGTGTGTATTGTCCATATCGCACTTGAACGAGAACTTCGTCCTCGTGCGATATGGCCATCATATCCACACTAGTTGCACAAACTACAATTTCATTCAAAATATGCCCTTTTACATTTAAAAACAACTTGCCAAATGTCAAATCAATTTATCCATCCATTTTAAAGTTATCGAGTTATCGAGTTATCAAGTTTTCAAAAATTCAACACCCTGTATTTCGAAAAGTTAATGTGCTAGACCCCTTAATCGCGCAAAAAAAATTATGGAAATAATAGTAAAAATTGATCCGAACAAATTCAAGTAGATCACCGGCACTGCGAATACCACCTTTGCATAGAATTTAAATATAGCATCGGTGGTTCAGTGGTAGAATGCTCGCATTGCACGCGGGCGGCCCGGGTTCGAATCCCGGAAGGAGCATATTATTATGAATCGCTGCTTCGTAAACGAGAGAGAGACTAAGGAGGCACAAGAAGGCAAGCAAGGCACATAACGAATCAACGTAACATAACGGTCAGATCTTTTGCGTCGCGACCCCTGGTCGCTCAAACATAACCTGGCGTATAGAACTAAAGTTCCAAAAACAAGCCAACGATAAGTTTTGAGGTTAAATCTACATATTTTCACATTATTTCGGCTTTTTCTCTCAGTCATGACCAATGTGATAATTTCCCTCATTTTTCGATAGAAATTTTTCAAGAATACGGCATTTTAAAATTTGAGGGGAACCACGCCCACTTTTGATCATTTCCCCTCTGAATTTCTATTTCCACAAATTCAAGAATAGCGGCACAGGTCACTTTTAGTTTAGGTATCCACTAAAAAAGTAAGTCTGTGGCAAATGAAATTTTTCCCAAGCTTACCCCCTCCACCCTACACACTCACACTAAAAAAGTTACTTTCATTCAAACCCATAGTACACAGGGAAGAAGCATCACGTTTGAAAAAACCAAATATATGTCTCATTTTTATTAACAAAATTTAAACAAAAAATCTGAAAGGAATAAAAACAGAAAAATATTGAACAAATAAAAAAAATATACTAACATAAAAACAAACAGTTATCCAAAAAAAATTATTAAACTCTTCAGAACAAAATTCGCATCACAAAATCTGCAGGGTAACAACAAATTATTCCCTGCAGATTGGCCAATACATTAGAAAAATTAGGTAACGTTTGTCTTGGGTAATGAATTTCAGTGTTTATTGAAGACAAGCTAGTATTTGATTCGTCTTCCATATTTCTCTTTTTTTTTTTATTTACAAAAAAGTCGCATCTACCTCTGGGGTAATTAGCGACATAAATACAGGGTGTCTCAAAATTGACGCCCGTCCTTTCAGAATATGAATCGGGAGGCTAAAACGAATTAAAACGTAAGAATGAAAAAATTGCGTTATGTCGATGGTTACAGAGTTATTGACAAAAAACAAAGATCTAACATTCAATGTTTAAACTTTATTAAAAACGAATATTTGTTACAAAACAAGAAATTAATTTATAAAAGGTGTTCAAACAAATCGCCTCCCATACTTCAATGCAAATATTTGCACGATTTATCATTGAATCACGAACCCTCTGCAGCATGTTTTCGTCTATAAACGTCACAGCAGCGTGAATAAGAGCTACTACATCTTCCGTATTCTCAACAGGTTCAAAGTAAAATTTTTCTTTCAAGAATCCCCAGAAGAAAAAATCTAATGGATTTAGATCTGGAGATCTAGGAGGCCATAGTACGGGTCCACCTCTTCCAATCCAACAGTCGGGGAATGTTTGATTTAGTAATGTTCTCACTTGTCTACCATTATGTGCAGTAGCACCATCATGATGGACTCAAAAATTCAATCTAGTTGCTAATGGAACTTGATCGAGAAATGGCAGTGGTAAATTGTCGTTTAAAAAATGAAAATACGATGCTGAATTAAGTCGGTTAGGTAACATATTTGGGCCGATTACATTATTATTTAATAATCCAGCCCAAATGTTTACATTCTCGATTGGAATAATAACGTTCCATTTTTAAAACAAATAACCGTATGAAATTATACTTATACTTATTATGACCAAAAATGACAGAACTAAAAATTAACATTTAACATTACCATAGCAACCTATGCTACTCATTTGTTTTTAGCTGACTTCGTTTTTAATAAAGTGTAAACATTGAATGTTAGATCTTTGTTTTTTGTCAATAACTCTGTAACCATGGACATAACGCAATTTTTTTATTCCTACGTTTTAATTCGTTTTAGCCCCCCGATTCATATTCTGAAAGGACGGGCGTCAATTTTGAGACACCCTGTATATACATATACAGGGTGGTCCGTAAGTAATGGGCCAAACTGAAATGGAAGATTGTCGGCCTCAAAATATTACGATCTGACGCAACTTGCTTTAATAAAATATTGATAATAAAAAAGATACAGGGTGGTAAAGTTGAAATGTAAAAAATAAGTTTTCGCAATAATTTGAAAGATATTCAATGTATAAACTTAAAAATTTAGTATAGAGTGTTTTATTGTATGAAAAATCATAAAATGATATCCGTTTTAATGTCATTACTAGAGGGCGCCACATGAGCCATCTAACTGGTGCAAAAGCTTCCTTAACTTTTTTACCCTTAACGTCAGCGTCTTTTTGATCAAAAAATATTAAAACTACATCATTTTTATGAAAATAGTGTATACCTATCATAAGTCTCAAAAGTTACTAGTTTTTGAGATAATCGCAGTTTATGGATACGCCTCTGCCTATTTTGAATTGTCGCCAACTTTCGCGCGCCGCTTCCCGTTGCTCTGTGCCGTAACCGTCGTATGCGCAGCAGACAGTTTCTCTCTATCGCCGTCAGTGTGAAAACATTCATCTCTCGTTATGCTACACGTGCAAAACTCACAAGTTTGTTAATTGTTCAGTTAAATGTAAAGTTCAGTTAAATGTAAAGTTTATGTTAAATGTATATCCAATATACGAATAATTAAACCAGCACCTAAATCATTCTTTTCGTATTGTAATACTCGGCGAAAGCAAGCCTCCGAGTCCTAAACAAAAGCTGCTTCACCAGTTTAAAAAACCATTACCTAATTTTCATTTTCTTTATTTTATCACTTTAAAGTCTTATTAACGTAGTAGGCGCTGATGCGATGTCGTTTCTAGTAGGAGCTATTAGTTAAGTTAGTCAAATTAAAAAATACCAAGCCATAATAATTTTTCAAACATATTATTTAAAAATATTAGATATTTGTTGTTAACAAGGAAATATTATGAACTAAATAACTGTTATTTAATAGAACAGGAGAAAAATTCATCCAGTATACAACTACAAAAATTTAAATATCAATTTATAGTAATTGTTCGATATGTTCACCGTTCACTTCAATACATTTATCGACACGTTTCATGAAAGATCGCCTATTATTAAATAAAACCATTGGCGTAAAAAAATCTTTTGCAGCTCTGATTTCTTCCCAAAGTTGGACTCGACTATTTATAGTATTTTTGTATACTATTTCCTTCATAGTGCCCCATATACCGAAATCCAAAGGATTAAATTCTGGACTACGTGGTGGCCAAGGAAACTGACTACCACGACCAATCCAGCGTTCAGGGAAAAGGGTGTTCAAGTAGTTCCGTACTGCACGGGTGTAATGTGCAGGAGCTCCGTCCTGCATAAAAAACATATTATGTCTCAAATTTAGGGGTAAATCATCCAGCATATCGATAAATTCGTTTTGCAAGAAATGTAAATAATTGTTACCATTTAATCGTTGGGGTAACTCATATGGTCCCAGAAAATGTTCACCAATGATCCCACACCAAACATTTATTTTGAATTCATGCTGAAAATGCCGTTCTCTAGTTACATGAGGATTTTCAACGTCCCAAAAGTGGTTATTCCTTAAATTGAAAATTCCTCGGCGAGTAAATGTCGCTTCATCGGTAAATAATATCCTATTGACGAATGTGTGGTCAATATTTTGTTTATTACGAATATCACCTGCAAATTGATATCTTAAAGGAAGATCTCTCGGTAACAAATTTTGAACAGGTGTGAAATGAAATGGATGGTAATTGTCTTGGTGTAATATTTTCAGAACGGACGTTTTACTTATTCCTGTTGCTGCAGATAGTCGCCTTGAACTTGTTTGTGGATCATTTACAACACGAACTAATATTTCATCTTCAACATCAGGCGTAATAATTTTCGGACGACCAATAATGTCCCGTTTCGGATGGAAAGATCCACTTTCCCCCAAGTTCCTATACAAATTTTGATATAGGCATTTACTAGGTTGTAATCTGTTGGGAAACCTTCGTAGATATTCTCTTTGCGCAACTCTCCCATTTAAATTTTGTTGACAATAAATAGTTATCATATCTCTCTTTTCTTGATTTGTAAAATTATTATGCCTCGGCATTTCTTAATTTTCTTTACCTACGACCCCCCCTGTAATCAGTCAATAACACACAGTCGGTATCAATGTAATGACAGCTATTACGCACTGTAAAAAAAACGCACAGCTGTAAAGTAAATCGCACGGCTTCCCTAGCAACATCTTAGCAACTGTCAATAGACGTCTCCATTTTATTCAAAATTTACTATTTGAAAACATTAGATATGGTCACGTTTAACTATGAAAAGCACAAAGGGCTATGTATATGTATTGATTATAATTGAAAAATGGACTTTCGATTATCAACAAAATATTAATAATGATTAAACGTTAGTTCTTTAATGTGCTTCTTTCATTGGTAATAGAGTAATAGAGATGGAGTTTACCAAGCACCTCTAATTATGTAACTGTTATTTCTTATGCTTCTCATGAAAAATACAAGTACAAGTAGGTCATAGGTAAAGTATAGTACGTAACTCGTGTTGTAGAGCATTTTACGCACTCACGGAATTACGCACTCACGGAATTACGCACTCGCCGCTAGGCGGCATCGTGCGTAACTTTTCCATTCGTGCGTAAAATGCTCCTTACCACACACGTTACGTAATATACTATTAACTAACTGATACTAATTAAAATTTGCACGGTGAAAATTACACTACTTAGCTGTCAGAACACAAGTGATTAACTGACAGTAGAAATTATGACATCGGCACCCACTAGATCAATGTTTGTCATAATTTCAACGACATCGCATCAGCGCCTACTACGTTAATAAGACTTTAAAGTGATAAAATAAAGAAAATGAAAATTATGT
This sequence comes from Galerucella pusilla, assembly GCA_910591695.1. Lineage (NCBI taxonomy): Eukaryota > Metazoa > Arthropoda > Insecta > Coleoptera > Chrysomelidae > Galerucella > Galerucella pusilla. Next base: position 119,121 of record CAJUYI010000223.1, on the reverse strand, counting down.
AATGGTTTTTTAAACTGCGATTATCTCAAAAACTAGTAACTTTTGAGACTAATGATAGGTATACACTATTTCCATAAAAATGATGTAGTTTTAATATTTTTTGATCAAAAACGCTGACGTTAAGGGTAAAAAAGTTAAGGAGGCTTTTGCACCAGTTAGATGGCTCATGTGGCGCCCTCTAGTAATGACATTAAAACGGATATCATTTTATGATTTTTCATACAATAAAACACTCTATACTAAATTTTTAAGTTTATACATTGAATATCTTTCAAATTATTGCGAAAACTTATTTTTTACATTTCAACTTTACCACCCTGTATCTTTTTTATTATCAATATTTTATTAAAGCAAGTTGCGTCAGATCGTAATATTTTGAGGCCGACAATCTTCCATTTCAGTTTGGCCCATTACTTACGGACCACCCTGTATAAACTGAACTCAACTTTTTTCACACTTGGCAGGCGCAACTACTATAAGTACTTAGAAATTCAGTTTCTTAAAGCTTCAGATCCAATATTGATGAAAAATATATTATTTGTATTTCGTAATTGGTATTAAATGTAATTCAAATATTGCGGCAGTATGCTAATAAAAAATTATTGTATTTTCTTTGGAGGGTTTGAACCCCCAAACTCCCCCCCTTATATACGTCCCAGGCCCGAGGTGTATTTCAGAAAGATATCGGTCGTTAGCCATTTGGGTAACCAATAAAGATAATCTTCTCCTAGAATTTGACACAAAAGAAAATACTAAATATATCAATTATAATATGCTGATTGGACTTTTAATGTAGAACTTTTGTAATTTAGAAGAACTGACTCTAAATGCTCAGTTTATTTCACTATCTGCCACAATAGGTGGGGATAAATTAACAATACCTGCAATAATTGTAATTATTTCGTCAGCATATGGCATTAAGCAACAGTTAAACTGTTCGCTGAGAATTTTAAAGATTTTTATTTTTTGCATCGCTCGTTCTACATGAATTCGAGCTCGAGCAATGTCAGCTGTGGCTTCGGCATCAACCTTACGAAACTGTTTTTGTTTTTTTAAAACCGGAGGCCTAATTAACTTTACCAACTTTTCATTACATTCCTTCTCCATTAAAATTCCTTTATCAACCATAACTGCATCATGTATATCTAATTTATCAATCAATTTCTCGTAATTAATAATATCCTTATCTGTAGCACGCCCTCCAAATCCAGCACTAACAAATGATATTAAACCAGATGGGGTTATTCCGATGAGATATTTTATAGTATGCATTCCTTTATGATGTGAATACGATGCTATCCTGCATTTTGAACATTTTAATCGTTGAATTCCAATCTCTGTGCAGTTCAATACTACTCGGCAATTCTTAAATTTATCGAAACACTGTGGCATATTATTTAAAATTTCCTCTTTGCTTGGCCAATAGATCGCTGGTTTAAGACTTGCAGCCAAAAGGCTTACTGTGGAATAAAATATGCTCCTACACTGAGTATCACTTAGTTTAAACAAAACTGCTAAGCATTCAAAAGAAATGTTTAGCTTGAATTTACACAAAACCAAAATAATCCGCGTTTCAATGTTTGACCAGTTGCATTTGTTAAAAGTTGCTATATTTTCGGCACATTTTGAAACAGTTTTTAGGATATCTAAAGTGATTCCTAAAAAAAAGATTTATTTAGTCTTTAATCTCATTAAAATGTAACATAAGTACATACCACAAAAATTAATCAACTTATCATCAGAATTTAAAATTTGTGGCAGCTCAAAAAAGTCAGAAAATTCAATTTGTGTTGCCTTATCTTCAGTGAAATTATTAGAACATGAGCCTACAGGTGAGGCTAGGGCACCTTCGTCTGACTGATATTGTTGCAGGTTCCTCCACCATGTCTACAATTTTGTCATCGGTTTGTAATAAACTTTCACCTTCAGTTCCCATTTGTTCTTCTTCAGACACACTCATCGTACATTTCTGCAAACTTTGATATAAACCATTAATCTAGGTACTATAAATTAAATAATAATGTGTCAAAGGGATACATAATTTTAATACAAGTGTTAAAAAAAATTACTCAGTTATGCAATTTTAAAGTTTAATTTCAATAGTGAAAAATAAACACTCAAGTAACTAGTTGGTATGTTTAAAAATATAAAAATATGGTAGCTTACCAATGCCGCTTTGCCCGATTGATTGCTGTTTTTGTTGTTGGGTGACTTAACTGTGGAATTTTTTTGCTGGGAATTACATGTTTCTTCAATCTTCGTCTTTTATTGGTTGCTAAAATGTAATATTTATGTAGCTATAGTAGTTTTTTTAAATTTTACTTTACGTTACCCATAGTAAAATCACTGTCAGTAAAATGGTGGCTGCAAACTAACATATGTTTTGTCACAGGTTTTCCTATTTTCAGAACAGTTTTCCAAACTTTATTCAGCTTAGGATCTAAGGGAAAGGCATGCAATGAAATATCTTTTGTACAATATGATGAACACTGTGGTACAGAACATATTTTCCTAGATTTTGTTTCTATGGACTTATGTATAGATTGCATCTTCAGTTGAACTTTTTATGAAACCTAAAAAACATAACTCATTAAGTTCTAGTAATGAAAATAATAGCTGAACTAACCTCAACTAGGTATTTTCTTAACGCTGCCTGTTCTAATCCGGGAGGTATAGACTTGAATCTCTGCACGAAACTACCTAAAAGGTGCAAAAGAGTTTTACTGGCCACTAGAATTCAATAGGATTTTAGGGATTTTAGCAACTAGTAAGTACATTTTCTAATTACCACGTTTTTATTCTTTTCGAATTGCACCTTATGGATGTGTGATTGTTTTTATCTTAGAGGTTGAAGTATTTTATGTTAGAAAAGCACTTTAAAAAGGTATTTTATCACTAAAATTTTAAATAACACTTTCTATTGTTTATAAAACAACAAAATTTTTCACTTTCTATAACAATGTTCACCTTATGGCTTTGTTGTACACCCCACGTACACCCTCTATAGAAGTTTTAAAGAAAATTAGCAGATGTCGCCCACTTCGTAGTTTTCGGCAATAGTAGTTTTCTGTGGTTGAGTAGTACTCTGTGGTAAGTAGTATTCTGTGGTCGAGTAGTATTCTGTGCCACAGAATATCTCATTACGAAACTCATATCAGTGTCGTAATGTTTAATATTACATATTGGTAGTAGGTAAATGCACGATGCACGTAATGAGATCTCATAACATACTTTTAATCAATAAAAAAACATAAAAGCTTTCAGCATTAGAGAAATACATTTTAGATTATTAGAGTGATGCCCCTAAATGTCGGCAACACATCATAAAATTTCTAAAATAAATAATACGCGTTTTCTTGAAATGGAAATAAGCGTCATCTCATTTATGCTGTCAATTTTTGTAACAATTTATAGTATCCGAACATTTTCTCGACTTTACCTTGTCCACGACCACCTTATAATAAGTCAATATTTTACCTCCCAGCTAAAGGTATATGGTACCCATATATCAACTGTCGTGAATTATGGTTCATAATACACTGTAGTGTATTATGGTTCATAATTCACGACTAGAGATGGGGGTACAATATGGAATAAAGTATTAAATCTGTGTATTTTGTTCAGGAAATTTGTTTCTGACATATATCGTATCTATAAAATATTGTAATTTTAGGTATTGATACTTTTCATAACGATATTTTCTAATATTAAGTATTTCAAAACAATATATTTATAACGGTACGTTGTATTGATACTTTCTACAGTATTGCCCATCTCTATATATGTCAAATTATTTGAAGTAGCTGCCACAACATTTTGAGGTTAGTAATATGCCAAATCGCTACTGACTTTTATTTATTAATAAATAAATCAAGTGTCGTGGACAAAGTATAGTATTCTACTCGCAATTTATGGCCATAATTCACTTGGGTGACTTGCGCCCCTCGCCTGCGGCTCGTGACGCAAACGTCGCCCATCGTGAATTATGGCTATCATAAATTGCTCGTTTAATAATATACTATAATAGTGGCTTATTTGTTACGAAGTGATGTGCTTATTAGTAGAAATCTGTAATAAGGCTGTAAAAAATAGTTGTATGTGATGCAGCAGCCAGTGATGTATGTTACATACAACGTATTTTAGTATGAGTTTTATTATCATCAATACGGTAGTGTATTAGAAGGTAGTCAGAAAATGTGCATGAAAACTGATTGTTTATTAAGTATTCCATTAGGACTGCACACAAACAAGCACTTTTCGTCCTGGTAACTATCATTTTTCTAAGCTAAAATTTAATTTTAATTTTCAGTAAAGGCTTGTGAATATGTATCTCTTACCACAGAAGTAAGAAGACATTTTAATTTAACCGAGGTCGAAATGCCAAAGGAAAATATTTCAGCTGATGTGGAAGAACATACTGTTGTTTGTAGTACAGGCGGTAAGTAGCCAATTCATCCAATCATGACTTTTATTTAAATGTCCGTCTCTTTTTTATTTAGAGCAAGGAAAGTTCACATGGACACATCAGAGCACACTTCTGCTGTTAGATGAATACAGAAGCCGGTTTAATAGATTTAGGGATCCAAAAACTAAAAAAAAAACACTGTGGCTAGAAATAGCTCAGGCAATGACAAAAAAAGATTGTCATGTTGATGCAGATTCTTTGGATCGTAAAATGAGGAATATGAAGAATACCTACCGAACCATTTGCGATAACAATAATAAAAAGAAGTCAACTGGCAGAGGAAGAATCCAGTGGGAATATTATAATTATTTTGCTGATATGTTTCAAGTGGACAAAACAGTTAATTTGCCAAAAAGTATTTTATCTTCTACTGTGATGAAACCCAGTACACCTACTTCGGAGTTGTTTGTTGATACTAGCTGTGGTAGTAGTAGCAGCAGCATATTTACAATAACATCTAATTCCACAAAGTCAAGCCCATCACCAGTCACAGTTGAAGAGTTATCTTTGAATAAAGATACACCCACTTCTTCAAATGGAAAGGCAGCTCAAGCAAATAGACTAGAAAAGTTTAGGAAGAGGCAGTTGGCTATTGAAGAGGAAAAGCTAATAGAACTGAAAAAAATACGCGAAGGTATTGATGAAAGCAATTTACTTCAAAAAGAAAAATTAGATTTGTTGAAAGAATTTATGTCTAAATGTAATTAAAACAAATTGTATTTTCAAAAATATATTCCAGTAAAATTTTATTTGAAAAAAATTATAAAGGTGCACTTCTCTACATACATATTAGATGGTTCTATCTGATTGTCAGGTTGCTCTAATTGATCACTGTAGTAAGGATGCAATGTAATCCCGTTTATCGCGTGCTACATTTTCAGCATTGCCATCGTGATTATTTAAGTAATCCTGATTTTCTTCTATTATACCATTTACACCCACAAAATCCATTTCATTCTCAAGTCTAGGATTCCCCTCATGAGAAATTATATAATTATGTAACACACAAGCAGCTGTTACTACTGAAGGTACCAAATCTATCCTTGTCATCTCTAAATATTTTAACCTGCGAAATTTGCATTTTAATAGGCCAAAAGCATGTTCAATCATTGATCTGACTTAACTCATTCTTGTGTTAAACCTTGTTTGACTATGGTTTAAATGACCATTGTCTCTATAAGGTTTTAAGAGAAATGGAAGCAACGGATATGCGACATCTCCTAGAAGATGTTCATTTTCACTAATAAAAGGATTATTACTTGTCAATAAAGCATGCAAGTCACTGTTTCTAAAAACACGTGCATCATGTACTCTCCCAGGTGTGCCAACATAAATGTCAATAAACTGCTTTTTGTCATTACAGACTGCTTGCAATATTATCGAATGATAATTGTAACGGCATTGTTGGGTGGTGCTTTGATAGCAATGTGGCATCCATCAATTGCACCTATAATTCCAGGAATACCTGAAAGAATAAGTAGCAGAAAATGCAATAAACATTTATTAAAATTTTACCTGATTTTGCTTGTAATAACCTGCTAATGTGCTGTCTCTCGTGTGCATTAGGCCATACAATAAAGTCATGCCTCAACCTAGTAATTAGGTTTACTATATTGAAAAATATTTGGTGACTTGTGCTTTTAGCTAAATTAAACCTGTCACCCGCTGCGATGAAACTTTCTGGTTTTGATAACATCCAGATAGTAAAAAGTAATTTTTTCTCAAACAGCAATCGTTCACCAATGATCTCATTTTGTTGTTGCAGTACATTTAGTAAGTTCTAAATTAATTTAGGCAAACTGCCGTAATTATTATTCTAATTGGTATGTATAACAGTATAACTATTTACCTGAAACGTTGCTCTGGACATTCTAAAGTGATTATGAAAATCATCAAGGCTGTAATTTGGTATAACATTTTCATAATAATCTTCATTTCGAACAGGAACTACTTTGTCAGGTTCCAATATATCGATGCCTGAACTCATGGCCACCTAGAATACAGGCCGGAATGCTGAAATTTGGCAACAGTGAATAGTGGGCCGATCAAGTTGGACTTTTATCATTGCGAGACCGTGAATTCAGTAGATAAAAGTTAAATTTTCGTTTATAGTGCGCGTGTGTTTATAATTTGTGATATGTAATAGGTGATCTGAAGTGTGTAATAGTGTGTACAATCTTTTTAAATAAAGTTTATGAACTTGGTGCTCGTTATTTCGCAGTTAACAGACTGACAACTTCAACATAAGACTTCTGTTTGTGTTAAGTTTTAGAGGTAAGATATTTGATAATATATATAAAATAAAAAGATTTTAGCATCAGTATAATTTGTAACCATACTCTCTGTTCTGTGGACTCATATAAAATATAAGGCTTAACATGGTAATTGTATCAAATAAAGTATGGTTAGAAATTTTCTAAAACTCATTGAAAATGTTTAGAGATGACTTGAACCAAGACTATTTTTTATGTTATTATCCAATTTGTGATTCTTGTTAAGCCATCCCACATTGGACTCACCTAAATGAAGTATATTTATAAATTAAGCCAATAAGGTTAATTACTTATGTACTATTAAGTATTTTATTTTGTTGTAGATGCCTGTGAAATGTTTGGTACCAAGTTGTACTTCCAGTTATGCTCCCAACAGTGAAGGATATATTACAGTATTCAAGTTTCCACAAAGTAATGAGGTGAAGAACAAACATCAAATTTCATTGACTGAAGTGTACAAGGATAAGGATGGTGATAGATATTTACTAGGAAAAGACCTGTATTTAGGGAAAATCTGATACCACAAATATTTCCCAGTCTCCCCAAATATTTTTCAGTGAAGAAGAATCCAGCAGCAAGAAGTAATCCTGGAATACGAAGAAGGGTACTAGATAGACAACAGGAACAACAAGAGGAATTGTTGAACAGTGATGTGATAGTGAATGTTATAAATTTGTGTGAACAGTTTAAATCTAAATTGAGTGTTCATTTAGAGAAGTGACAGTGTCATCAACAAACAAACTGTATATATTTATATCTGATCGGATTTGACAATGATGAACCAGATGTAAGGTGTAGTATAAAAATATTTGAATCAATGATAATCGAGGACATCGAGGTAAGAATAGAGCAAAATTTATTGCATAAAAATGCACAATATGGACAAATTCAATTCAATATTAATAATCTTGTGCTGTTAAATATTTGTAAAGAAGATGAACAAGTAACCACACATGAATTTGTAGATATTCTTTATGATATTAGTTTACTAATAACATCTCGACAAGTATCAAATTTAGTAGTTCAGTTTAGAGCTGGTTATGTAAGTCTCAAAGTTTCTAGAAAATTAGAATGTCTAAATTGTATAAATTTAAGATAAATTACAAGCTAATAAGAAACATATAAATAATAATCATGAAACAAAATGTAAAAAAAGAAAAATTCTTAATCACAATAGTTCTGTACATTCTATCTAGTTTAATGATTTTAAATACCCACTATTTATATTACTTCTCAAGAATTCTGTTGCACCCATATTATTGTATGTAGTTCAGTTTAAATTAATAAAGGTTTATTAAGAAATAAAAGGCGAAGAAATAATTATTTTAAGGTGGTGTCTGGTCAGCTGTAGGTGAAGGTAGAGGCTGATTTTCTTCATATTTTATATTCTTATCAATAAATTACCTTTTTATTTTATTTAGTCTACCTATAAATATTTCGATTTTTATTCGTTAAAAATGTTCTATAGCTTGGTTTATTTCATATTTCTCACCATTGTAGTAGGCCTTCAAGTCGTTCTCATCGGCCCACTATTTGACAGGTGCGCCACGTTGCCACATCTAGGATTCCGGCCTTGTATTCTAGGTGGCCATGCCTGAACTAAATTACCTACAACAGCCCCTATCGGGTCAAAATTGAATTCATCATTCATCAATTCCATCAAAATTACTCGCTGAATGTTCTCCATTCTAGACTGAGGTTATGTGACTTGTCAAGTCAACAACAACAGATGTCAAATTTAACGCTGAAATTCAGCAATGCGTTCACCTACTTTCAAGCTGTTAACACTGAACTGTTTAGAGCTTTAAGTCAGCTGCTGAAGTCGGGTGAACGCACCCATTGTTTAGAACATAAAATAATTATTAGTTGTTAGTACGTTAGCAGAGGGATACAAACTGTCAAAATTTAATCTTCTGTTTGGTTCGATTCTGTGGTCTGATCCAGAGAACACAGAAATATCTCCTCCTTCATTTGGGACTGGAAAACTGAAGGTCATGAAAAAAAGAAGAAAGAATTAGTAGTGCATTGTACGATTTTAAAAAAGAAGAAGAATAAAAAATTAGTTCAAACATAGAATAGTTCAAATGTCCCTAAGTTTTGAACTTGATTTATTCAATAAATATTATTTATATTCATAAAGGTTTTTTCATTTAATCTGTATTCCAGGATGATGACGATTTACCTTACGAAGAGGTGATCTTAAGAAACCCGTACTCAGTTAAACATTAGATTTGCCGATATGGAAACAAAACTAGGTGAAATCATTTATTTATGTTAATTTTTAGGACGGATAGTATTAGTGGTATGGTGGCTGATTCAGCTCCAGGAGTCAAAGACGGAATGCGACTTTTGGAAGCTAAAGCTGTCGAAATGGCCGGAACGTCTCAGACAAATAAACCCTTGGGGAATTATGTTCGTTAGAGGAGAAACTCAAGGAGATAATAAAGATAAGGTAGGTGACGTCTATCGACTCTTGCAACAACTGTTGAATGCATCTTTTCATTGGGCAGGTGGCGAATCCTGACGAAATCGATATAGGAAGTGAAGAATCGCAGGAAGTCCTGGATGAAAAGAAAAGTGTACTTTCGGAAGTATTTGGAAGTCTTGCGATGAGTAATGAAGATGATGATTAAGATTGAAATAAATATTTTGTCGGTAAATTGTAGTTTTTATGTATGAAACAAAAAGGACAAAAAGGAAGAGGTAAACTTTAGTAAGGAGGTTTAAATTCAATGAATGTTTAAAAACAAAAATAATATTATAAGCCAATCACTTTATTCTGTAAGTTGTTAACAAAAAGATATTTTCAAATGAATGATCAAGAAACATAATAAATACAAAAAAAAAGAAATTCAAAACTCTATCTACCCCATGATTAACAATTAAATCCACAATAATGTGTTATCAAAGCCTAAAATCTACTTACTTTAAGAAACTGTACAAAGAAGCCTCTTCTCTATATGAATTTTCTATTACAACAAACAAACGTCGTTTAAAATACATCGATTAACAAATCAATAGCAAGTATTTTGCTATTTTACTTATTTCTCTGGAAAAAATATGTGAAGAATGACGATGCAGTATGAACCAAACAAGTTATTAAAGCAACTGAACTAATCTTTATTTGGTAATCCATTTCCAACTACCTTCAAAGCTACTGTTGTATAAAATATCCTTATTAATTCACACAAAAATGATACGCTTCTTTTCATAAAACAATATTTTGTACGTAAACTTTTACAATTAGATGATAGTGTTAAAATTATAGTTTGTTTCGCTTAAACTTTATATATACAGTTTGCAGTTATATTTAATTAAAAGGAGCCAAGAAGGTTTACTCTTCTTTAACACCAAAAAAAAAGATCGTAATCTTGTGTCAACTAAAACACATTTCGCTTCAACATCAACAAGGCATATTATTGTTCACTTATACGCACATAACAGCATATATACAGGGTGTACCAACCTTACGACAAACTTCGGTATATGGGTTATTTTGAGAGATATCAAAAAATGTTATAAACAAAAATAGTAGATGTGTTGAAGGTCCATATTTTGAAATTATATCGTACTATACAGAGTGCTGCATAACTCCGTTACAAACCAAACAAATGATTATTCAAATGGGAACCCCTGTATATTATACCGAAACCGGATTGGTTACATTTTTTTGAAGCTTTTGATATGATGTTTTGCCACGTTATACAGAGTCCTTCAAAACATATGGACACGTTTATGTGAAAATCGTAGGTAAATCAACGCTCTGTAGCTTGTTGTACGTTGAAGAAAAAAAATGTATTTTGCCAAACAGAGTTTCGTAACATGATGCAATATCTCCGTATCCTATTAAATATCAATTATATTCTGTCTTGTATACATGGTGAACAGAAACTCGAACCTGTCATTTTCTTTCTTATTTCAAATGGAACACCCTGTAATTCATAGCAAAAATAGAATCTTCGATTATGTAACTTTAATTTTTGTGGAGCATTTCCTATAAAAACAGTGATAGTCAATCATTTGAACTATTCTGCAGCATTGCATTGATATTAACGGTGGACATTTTGAACCTTCAGATTTATTTTTTACGGTTAGGATTATACTTTTGGTAGCTAGTTTTGTTTAGAATGAATTATTCATTAAAATTCATCATTAGGATTTTTTGTTACATACAACGTTAATTGCTTTCACATAATGGGTCAATAATAATAGTTTACAATAAATATTACAAAATAACTCTGTTTTTATAAACTTTGGGATATGGAATGCTTGACAAAAATTAAAGTTACATAATCGAAGATTCTATTTTTGCTATGAAATACAGGGTATCCCATTTGAAATAAGAAAGAAAATGACAGGTTCGAGTTTCCGTCCACCCTGTATACTAGAAAGAAAATAATTAAAAATTGATAGAATACGGAGATATTGCATCATATTACGAAACTCTGTTTGACAAAATACATTTTTTTTCTTCAACATGCAACAAACTACAGAGCGTTGATTTACCTACGATATTCACATAAACGTGTCCATATGTTTTTAAGGACTCTGTATAACGAGGCAAAACCTCATATCAAAAGCTTCAATAAAATGTAACCAATCCGAATTCGGTATAATATACAGGGGTTCCTATTTGAAAAATAATATGTTTGGTTTGTAATGGAGTTATGCAGTACTCGGTATAGCTCGATATAATTTCAAAATATGGACCTTCCACACATCTACTATTTTTGTTAATAACATTTTTTGATATCTCTATAAATAACCCATATGCCGAAGTTTTTCATAAGGTTGGTACACCCTGTATATATATATATATATAAGTAATTTTTAAAGAAACGACTTATTGTGAACTTATAGTTAAACTTAATTTATTTTTTCTGTTACCACAACAAATAGCTAAAACATTATGTCATTTCAAATAATAAATATTCATACAGAGGATACGTCTGGTACGTACCAATTAGTGAAATTCCACTTTAGAACAAGAGAGATAAATCAAAACATACAACTACAACTAGTTTACTAAAAATTGCGACTTAAATTTCTTGTTTTACTACCACCGTTTCTATTTCATGAAGCGGTTCTCCATCTCCCGTATCTTCTTCTTCCAACATTACTTCGTTGACGTTTTCTTCCAATGTCACTTCGTTCACTTCCTCTTCCAGAGTCACCTATTTAAAAAAAAAAATTGAAATATTGTATACTAAATAATATTGTTTTAGAAACTTACTTCATTTACAAAAACTTCTTCAACTTCCTCATCCGGTACATACAATTCTTCATCGTCTTTGACGGTTACCATTTCTGTCTCCACATAATTTTCATCATCCTCATCCTCCATGATTGTTTCTATTTCATCTACTCCATCTGTTTCGTATTCTTCTACACATTCTGTTTCAATTCCTTCTACAGTTTCGATCCCTTCCACTTCCGTATCTTCTTCAACAAAAGTTTCTTCTTCTATTACAGATTGATCATCTCCTCCAACTATTTCATGTTCTTCAATGGAGATTTGGTCTTCAAGAGGCACTTCATTTACTACTTCAACTAGTGGAGCTACCACTGGTGTAGCGGATTTCTTTGTTTTCAACAGATATTGTTTAGGAATCTGCAAAAAAGTATTCAATTAAAATAGAGCAAGATGTGTGTTTTTTTTTTTTAATTTATTTACCTCTGTAGATTGAGAGATAACTTTAAGGACAATGTTTTTTCCTGAAGCAGTTTTCACTACGACCAAATTTGATGGGAAAGGATTAGATGTATTTGTTTGATTTGAAGTCTGGATCATTTGCTGTTGTGGTTGTTGTACAAATTGAACTGTTTCTTGCCTGCTAAATATACAAAATATAACATTTTATTTACAAAACAAGCACACAAAAACAAATATTAAATAAATCACCTTCTTTCTGCAGCATTAACAGTCAACCCATAATGGACGTCGGGATTCCAAGGATTGAACTTCCTACTTCCAGTCGGTACGGCAATTTCCATCTGTTGTGGTTGTTTTGTCTCAACAAAACCATTAGCATCTACTTCATATTCTGTATCACTATCCACTCTGTCGACTCTCATCATCTTCTTACCCTTTTTGTAATAAACTCCACTGACTGGAACTGAGGTGGTAGTACCATCAGTAGAATTTCTTGGGGATGAGGATGCCCTTCTTCTTCTGGTGATTGTGTAATGGACTGAGTCATAGCTGAAAAAAAACCAAAGGGGATTTTTCTGTGAATCAGATGTCTTTCCATGGTCACTATTTTCATTTTAATAAATGGAGAACATATTATTCATCTTTCAGTTATGTAAAATGTTATACTACATTCTTGGTATAAGATTTAATATTAGTTAAGTATGTTAAAAGTGAAAAGCAATTTTTAATAGTTTCAAAACGCCCATGCTAATTTATTTATAATGAAAAACAACAGATTAACATATTTAAAAATTAGAACTATTCATTAACTATATTAATTTTGAATTTCAAGTATACATTAACTCTTTTATTTAAGACAAATTTTTGTAAATGGAAATCTTTACTAGGTTCAGAATATCTCAAAAACATTTACCTTAAACTGTAATAAGATACACCATGGAATCAAGACCCAATTTAGAGAAAAACCCCCAAAATAAAATGACCCACTTTATTAAGAAACATAATTGTTAACAAACTCACCCTTCTCTTCTCATCATTTCTGGAAGATATCGTCTTCTTGCATTTATAAACCAGTTGCTAATTTGCAGTACTGTTAAATTTGTTTCTTGTGACAAAATGTGTTTTTCAATTTCTGTAGGATATGCATTGAACCTGTGTTCATAAAGCCAAGTTTTCAAAATTTTTACTGCATCTTTGGGCAGATGACCACGTCTTTTTACTGTTCGTTCTAATGGTCCCACCATTTCATATTGATACATAACTGGGACTTGTTCTTCATCAGAGGCTGTGTCATTTTCATCATCTGCACTACTTACAGTGTGAAACTGATGATCTGAAAACAATAAATTAGATATTATCTGAATTTATGTATACAATATTGATAGGAAACAAATCAAATTGTGTTTAAATGTGATTACAGATTAGCTGTACTTACCTACTACTTCTCTTATGGTATACTGGTTAGCGGACATTTTGATGGGCTATTTTTACTTCTAGCTTCTTAAATATCCTTGTAGAATGGTTGTTGAGAGCTGAAATATCAAAAATAATTTGAAAATATGCGATATTTAGGTGTGATTTCGTAGTTTGTAAACTGTGATATTTTTATGAGACGAAAAGGTGATGACGTCATCATGGAAGAAGCAGATGGGCGTGTGGATTTTTATATAACTTTTTCTTGTAGATTATAATGAAATAATACTTCGGCCTGTTGTTTTTATGGATGAAATGTGTTTATAAACGTCTTTTGGCGTTTGATTATGACAATTTTTTGACAAAATGTCAATATTGTCAATAAAATGTCACTGTCTATAAGATACGAGCACGAATTTCAAATATAAATTAATAAAAATCACACATATTTCATATTTAATTATATAAACCTATTATTAATAGTATAAATATAAAAAAATGTTACTTGGAAAGCTTTCTTCTCGAGGCGTCTACTTTCTCACAAATTCGCCATAACTTGTTTGAAAAGGCTTGTTCATTTCACGTGCAAAACTGCTCGATCTTCATACCAGTGTAGAACTAGTTTACACTGATGCTCCAAAAAAGGCACAATTGTGGTTTAATTTAAATTATTTTGGCTTAAAAATTAGATAAACGTATTATTATTAATTTCCATTATACAAAATATCAATTGATTTTCAAATGAAAATATTATAATTTGGAATAGATCAGTTTAAGCGAACGCAATATTTCAAAGGTTACTTGAGACAACAATGGCGGCTTCGTGCTTACTCGGTAGAGCAAACAGATTCCTTCGAAATAGCGTCATATTGGCAGCGCCATCTACTTGAGAGATACCAAACATCTATTCTTTTTTCTTATGTATGTTTGGTTGCCTACACCACATCAGGTAACTGTATAAAATGTGCGCTGAGTTGCCTGTAGTACACTAATAGGGGTCGTTAGTTTATGATTTTGTGTGGGGATATTATATACCCTTCCTTTTTGTGAGTCTCTCTCTCTCTCTCTTCATGTGTCATGTGATTAGTGGAGAGTCGATAGATGGTGACATGGAGACTAGGATGGTGACCTGTGGTGAAAATTTGAAAAAAGAGAATGACAGTTGATCACAAAACATTAACCGTAGGTTAATGTTTTGTGCAGTTGATGTTGAACGATGCATGTGTAGACCACGGTTTTCATATTTTATATTTTTATGTAGTGAGGAAATAAATAATAAACCAAGTCATCCATTGTGTGTAATTAAACCCGGTGTGACGATTTCCTGGACCCTACATTTGTCTAATTTGTTAATACTCGGTCGACGGAAAAACCATAGCTTGATATTTGGGTGAAAAGGAAAAACAAAATTTGATAAAATAATAAATTTTATTTTATTCGGGTAAATATACTTTATAAAGGCACACATATAAACAATAATTCTGAAAATATTGTCACTAATATCTATTTGAATTAGAATAATTGATTTAAAAAAAAACTGCACATACAAATCACAAAGACTAGGTAGTTTTAAGGTGTCCTCAAAAAATTTAAAATCGACAATTCTAATATATGGTTAATTGCTTAATACAAATATCACACAATTGATATTAATGGACGGAATTTGATATTTATTTTTCGAGATTATAGTGGACGCCTCGCTTATAATTTTTTCTTAGGAATTTAATTCATTTTTAAAAAATATGGTTCGATATTTCGCCTTTTTTTATAGAGAACAAATGTGTACATATTTTCATCAAAAATATACATTATTTACATTCATTCACACTTACAGTGTAGTTTTTATTATTCAATTGTAAATTAATTATCAAAGTCTCTAAAATTTCAAACACAAAGTGTATAGAACATAATTTTTAATAGAAAAATCAATTTATAGGAATATTAGCACACACTTTTTGTAATTTAAAAAAGAATTGAATAATTTGAATTGGTCCTTTACACTTTGCGTTGCGTTTCTCGCGATTTTTGACTAGTTTCTAACCTACAATCGAAAAAATATTAACAAACATTTGGTCGTAACATAAATCGGTATTAGTTTGAGCAGCATGATAGTTTTCTCTAAAATATATATATACAGGACGTCGTTATGGTATTCACAAACACCATAAAATTTCCAGGGCAAAGTACCTATATATATACAAATCATTCCGAAACACACTTATTAATGTTCCTGCATTATAAAAGATAAGATATATATCCTAAATGTGAACATTTTCCACATTCCTTTCAGTACAACAGCTTACAGCTCCAACCAATCGGTATTTAAGTAACATTTTAATGGTAAAACTCTCACTTTTATCAACAGTACCAAAAATGTTATTGATAATAAAAATGATATCTCTTCTCTTATATTATATTAAGTAATAACAATGATTACTTGACCAAAAATCAATAAAGATCATTGTTTTTGTATTTTGGTTATTAGAAAAAATATACAGCTTGTCCAAGGATGGAGTATCCTATAGGTGAAAAATTTTTAAATATAATTTAGTGAAAAATGTTATTCTTGATAAGAAGTTTTGCTTGTTCTGAAACCCCATAAAATGAAATAAAATTCAAGT
>CAJUYI010000223.1:59055-102296 GCA_910591695.1 Galerucella pusilla | reverse complement strand
ACTTGAATTTTATTTCATTTTATGGGGTTTCAGAACAAGCAAAACTTTTTATCAAGAATAACATTTTTCACTAAATTAATATTAAAAAAATTTTGCACTCTATCCGTGGACACGCTGTATAAAGTTAAATTTAATATGGTAGGTACTTAGTAGGTATGTATAAATACCATAAGTGCTATACTTACATAATATTTTGAAAATATTGATAAAGAAACGAGTTACATACCTATAATAAAATATACAATGTGTACATAAAGTAACGTTTATATGTTTATGCACCCTGTATTCATCTAATCGACTTATATTAAATTATTTTTAAAAAAAATGTATTCAACATTTTTGTATTTGTAAACCCAACGGAAATCAAAATATTAACAAGTTACGTGTTACTTTACGGACACACTGTATATAAAACAATAGAGAAAATATGCCAAAAAAAAATGTAATCAAGATATCAATTTAGTAAATATAAAAATAAATAAAATTTAGAGCAGAACCATAAAATCTACTAAAAATATTTACATCTCTACAACAGTGGCTCTTTTTTCTTATGAAACTGCCAGAGCTTGACTACCAATAATATGACTCATCCAAGTCGTTAAAGTAGGATTCATGGCCGTATAAATAGCTGGATGTTTATTGGTACTACCGCAATTACCATGGTGACTTAACAGTCCATGAAGCTCCCAAGTTGCGGTTTTGTCAGAGAAGCACATAAGTGGGGCTCCTTCATCGTTCTGTAAAAAAAAAAAACAAATTAATAGTGATCTATCCACGTAATAGGGCCAACTTTTCAACTTACGAAACATGGAGTTTTATCAGAGTCAGTATATCCTGCACAAATTTTATCGGATGCAATTTTTCCATTATAATGTTTGGTCGAATTGCATTCTTCAGTGTCTATCAATGGTACTGGTAAATAGTGAAGATACTGCTGTATGGTGGGCTCTAAAAATACACATATATAAGCACATTTCAAATAAAAATCCAATTATAATACGTTTTACCTCCAGGTTTGTTAATTCCCCATCCAGCAACTACGCACAATTGACGAGGTTCTATTCCATTATTCGGCAGACATACAGCACTTACGTTCAAATTTATGTGTACGGGCTTTTTCATTTTCAACAGTACAGCATCGTTTTTGAATCCAAAGTTGGAGAATTTCGTCTAAACAAACAATTCAATCGGTTAATATATACATAAAACAATCTTAAAGAATACTACATGGAAGGAGAAGATATATATCGATAAGCATTCCAAATTTTACAACATTTTACTTACTTGTGGATGTGTGACGATCTCTTTCAATTTTCTCACTTGACTAGTGACATTATCACCTTTATTAGTGCCTCCGGCATACAAGAGCCAATCTTCTTTGTTGATCGATTGTGAAGTACGTCCCGCGATGCAAGAATAACTAGTTACCGCCCAAAGTGGCGTGACGAGCGTCGAAGTGCAATAAATATTTTGTTTTTTATTGAAAAGTAACGCTAGACTAGGCCATTGAGTCGGAGCTGCTTTATCACCTCCTACGATACGCGCCGAAGGCACATCGAAAGCCGTTGGACTGCCGCACACTATAATTAAAAAAAAGTTATTATTTGAAAATAGGTATATTTTTTTGAGGAAATTCAAAAACTCACCGTATTCTTGGCAACTAATAGAAACGTACTGATCACAATTTGGAATATTATTTCGAATAAAATTTAGATTTAGTTGTTGATCGGTTAATAATACATAACTTATTTCGGACGTTGAATTTTTCGGTTTCGGAACAGATTCCAAAGCAGACGAAGCTGAATAACCCAATTTTTGGCAAACCAAGTCAGCGAATGTTGTATTCCATGTAGTCCAATCCATACATACGGGATACCATGTGTTATTTTCAACTTGCAGCTATAAATTATGTTGGCGTTAATAATAATAATAAATAAACCAAATCTAATAAATAATATATTTACCTGTAATATTTCCTTGTCGTCAGTAGTGTCTGTTAAATTGAGTATCAGTTTATCGAGTTTCAGACAATCCCATTCGTCGGATTTGTCTAAGCATTGAGCGATACCGTCACAACGATCCGATTTAGCGATACATCCACCGCCTGTGATACATTTAAATTCTTCTTCGGTACAAACTTTGAAAATAAAAAACGAACCCATTAAAATGGGAAATTTTACATTATATTTGACACTTACAGCATGATGATTCGTCTTCTCCACCCGGACAATCCGCTTGGCCGTCACATTTCCACGAATTCGGCATGCAACTACTTTGTTCGGTACATCTAAACGATTGAGCTGGACAAGGTCCGTTTTGTGGACATCCTTCTTCATCTAATCCATCCGGACAGTGTTTCCTACCATCACATTTCCAAGATGCAGGAATGCAACGATTTCCTATACCACATGACATTTCGTTTGAATTGCAGCTCCATGATTCTAATATAATTATATAAATCTCATTAAACTTTTCCATTATTTTAATAAATTTATTACTCACCACAGTTGACTTCGTCACTACCGTCGTTACAATTCAAGATACCATCACAAACAAGATGTCTTTTTAGGCACTGCTTACTTGCACACTACGTTTAAGAAACAAACAAGATTTGCTGATATGTTGATATCGATATATTTGAATGAGTTACAAAGAAAAATCTTACCTGGAAATTGTTTGGGCATCCTTCTTCCATACAATTAATTTCATCTGAACCGTCACTACAATCCAATACAGAATCACATCTATCTTCAATTTGAATACAATAATTTCCATCTTTAACATAAGTTCCGTTTAAACATTGAAATTGTCCATGAGAACATCTTGAAGCTTTCGGTAATACAAAATCTTCAGTTATAGGTTTTTCTTCATTTTTAGTAGTTAAAAGGATCTCGTTTAATTTTTCTCCTGAATTATCATTACTCTCCAATAGGACATCTTTATTTTCATACGATTGGTCTCCATCTAGGGGTATTATACTCAAATTTTCAGTTGAATCTTCTTCCGCCTACAGATCAGTTTTAATTACAATACTATAATAATTGTTACAATATATTTTTTATTATTTTACCTTCAATGTGGTGGTCGTTTTATGGGTTACAAACAACTTTTCAGTTGTGGTAATATCAGAGACAGTTTCTTTTACTCGGTATTCTTTATAAGGAACCGTGGATGTTATCTGATTATTTTGAGTTGAAATTGTGTTGTCTTCTTCATTTTCATTATATTGTTTTGTATTTAGTACAGTTGTTACAGTATCAGTAGCTTCAGTAGTTGTTTTATTTTCAATTGACTCAATTTTCTCTTCATTTTTCTGAAATAAATCAATTAATTTACTAGTGAAAAGCAGTTTTAAATAATGCAAATTGCTTCTACTTACAACAGGGATGGTGCTTCCTTCAGTGTTAGTTGTTGTCTCTAAGGCAATTAGATCTTCAGTACTAGAAGTGATGTCATTGAAATTTTTTATGTTTGTAGAATTTGTTGAATTTTCCATGGATATTACAGTTTCTGATTCAATTTTATTCAAAGTTATGGTTGATTCTTCGATATTGTTAATATTTTCTGACTGTATGGTTGTTGTTTGCTGTGTAAGTTCTGTTGAAGTTTCTGTTACAGTTGACAGATCAGTTGTAAATTCCATTATAGTTGTAGTTTCAACAGGCATTATAACAGGAGGAACTGAAATATGTCTATTATTTGCATTATTGTTCATGACTGTTTTCTCAGTTGTGATTATTTCATCTAAATGAATGGGTAGACTGTCTACATTAGTAGTATTTTCTGTAGAAGATAGAATATCAGAGTTTGAAGTATTTCCTTCTTCTAATATATTAAATGTGTTTGCTTCAGTTGTATTGGTGGCATATGTAAATGCTGGTACTGCAGACTCCTCTGTTGTGGTGTTAATAACTTGTTCCCTATTAATAGTTTCATTGTTTTCTGTAGTTGAGAGATTTTCAGTTATTTCATTGCTTTCTGTAGTTGTAATTTGTACATTTGAAGTTCCTTCTTTCGTCACATTATTTTCTTTAAAAGTTAAAGGATACTCTTGTACATTATTATAATTTTCCACAGTTGTATTGTAATCATGAGCATTTTCCACATTTTCATTGTTGTTTGCTAGTTCAGTTGTTTTGTTTTCAAAAAGTTGAGGAATATATTTTTTAATTATTATTTCTTCTTCTACTGGTGTCTGTAGGTAATTGGTTGTAGTAACTCCTAAAAATTAAATTATTTCAATTCATATATGGGTATATATTGTAATGGGTTGTAACTTCTATAAGGTTAAAACAACACTTATAATCTCGCTTATAATCATTTGTAACAATTAATTAATGTCTCTTTTGAGATAAATTTTTGGGTGTATCTAGGCGCGCGTATATTAATATTGTCCGGTATCGTCAGGTTTAAGAAAATATAGGATTGTTCGCAAATTTCTGAATTTACTGCAAATAATATCTAACATCAACTAGGACCTACCTCGTTTTATTAATCATTAATCCATTTCTTTTTTATACAAAATATATCCTGATAAGTTTGTAAGCTTTAAATATAAATTTATATTTAAATTCAAAGTTTGTAAGTTACGTCCATGACACAACTGTCTGGGTTGTCATTTGTCTTCTTCTTTCGCCAACCCAGAACAAGTGATGTCGACCGAACTTTATTTTAAATCTGTACAGTTTTTTTATCCCACCAAAGTTCAACTTTGTCAAGAATCAGAATACATACACAATTAAACATTGGTTTTGTTAGGGGCATAGGTAGGTCGAGCACATAAACAACTACTACTTTTTATTCTACACACCGGCGTCACCGGCACACATTCCCTCCTAAAAACATGACATCTGACATAACTATAAATTGCCGCCTAAAATTTTGACAGAAGGTCGAGGCCACAGAGTACACCGACCATAGAGTAATATCTAGTACTCTATGACACTGTCTATGATAATTAGTGTACTCTGTGGTCGAGGCACGGAACAGTACAACAATTGTTATAGTGTTCCGTGGTCGAGGTAAAATATTTTTAGATTAGGTTAAATGATGCCGAATGCCCCGCCCAATTTTAAATTAATTTTGGCGTTGGTGAAACGATTCTCCATATCAAGTAAAGAAGTAGAAGTAAATAAACTATTCTAATTAGTACACCTAGTCTAAGTAAAATATATTTCGTTAATTTATTGTGAACGTTAACCACTTTGTTCTTTTTAGGTTAAGGGGAAGAAATACCGGCACTCTGAAGACATTGCTATGTAATGCTTTATAATTTTGATTGGAAGTTTTAAGGAGTGTTTATTATGGGAAAGAGTAATCACACTAGTACTCATACTAGCTGTCCATTGAGTGTTCAGTGTAATGGTCCAAACTAATTTTTTTGCTCAGCTTACGTGTCAAGTTATTCCTTGATTTTTAAACCGTCAGCGAGCATCTTCACTGCCAGAAGGTTCAAGTTCAAGATGGACTGACTTTCCAATGCATTTCTTATTTGTGCAAATTCCCCAGGTAACTTAATTTTTATTAAAACTCATAAAACTCTGACATTTCTCGACTCGACAACTTGAATTAGTTTTATAAACATGTAGTAAGACTTTGTATGTACTTTGTGTTATTTATTTCAATTCAAAACTTGATTTACTACGCACTTTTATGATCTACCCTCACTCTTCAGTTGAGTTGCTTATCCTGGTCTCTAAATTGTCTTGAGATATGAAATTTGGTCATAATTATTTAGTCCAAAGTTTTATTTTATTGCAGTGTACCCCAAATTTCTGCCATATAAATTACTGTTATGGTAGTCTGGTGCCTTTAAAAATCACCCTGTGTGCTCTAATACACATAAAGATTAAAGTTCCTTTATGTACCCACTATTTTCATTAACAGTTGATTATTATGAATTCATAATCTTAATTTGAAACTAAAGATAAATTATTAGAAAATACCTTCAGCAGTGGTGCCTTCAATGTCATTTTCTTCTGCAATTGTAACAGGTTCTGTTGTCATGTCATTTTTATCAGATATTATTATCATAACTTCTGGTTTAAGTGGTTCTATTTCCAAATCTTTAGTAATAAACTGTTCGTTTCCATTTAAAATCGTTGCATCTGATGTTTTGTTATCAAATGGATTAGTGGTATTTAATTCATCAAATTCTAAAGATGGTGCTTTAGTATTGGTCACTAAAATAATAATACATGTAGTAAAAAGCACACAGGTTAAGTTTCCAGATTGAAGAAGATACCCACTATCTGTTAGTTACAAACAAGAATTTTTACCTTCTAAAATTGTTGGTGACAACTGAGCCAAATTACTTTGTACGTTAGTTGATAAAACTGTTTCGGTAACTGGAGGAGGAGGAGTAGTAGTAGGAATTTCCATTGATGGTGATTTAATGGTGGAAACATTATCGTGATTTTCATGTTCTACAAAATGTTCTTCTGAATGTAGAGAATTAACAAATGTATCGTTGTCGAGTTCCGGTAAAAACGGAGACATATTATATTCATCGTGAATTTGTTCAGGATGGCCCATAGCCTCGATGTCATGATCTGTTCCGTTATTGTCCGCTTCTGATGAGTTTATTGGGTTTGTATGAAGTTCTACAAAGTAAATTATAAGAATAATGTCTACACTATAAGTATAAGTATAATTAAATGAAATAGATAAGTCTAACTGTTAATGTTTACCTTGGATTTTGGGCTCCCTGTATTTTTCCTTGTATGTTAAAGGTTTCAGTACTTGGATCATGTACATACTGCTTTTTTTTGTAGTTACATCGAAATGAACTTGTGCAGGTGGTGTATACACATTGCCCATGCTGTATTCAGATGTTGGGTTTTCAGTATGTATGATTTCTAATTTATGGTCCATTTCCGTCTTGTTTTCAGTGTCAGAAAAAACTGTAGAAAAAATTAAATCATAAATAATTCATAATAGGAGTACTTATATAAATCTATCATACCTGTTAGGTTTGGTATATAGGAAGAATCTTGTTGGTTATTAATGTGTTTGGTGAATGGTTTTTGGGTGGTTTCTGTAGGTTTCTCTGTTGGCGGACCAGAAAATATTGGATTTAAGTAGATCCTTTCTGTATCCTTGTTTTCGTTTGACCAAGTTTGAATTTCATCTGGAGATTTTTCAGTTGGAAATTCTACTGGTAAAGCTGAAAATAAATTGGGGAGTTGCGAGGGGAGTTGGTATTATTTATCTGATTAGAAAAAAAATAACTGACCTGAAAATACTGATGTGGTTGTTAGTTCTCTAAAATCGCCCATGGAAGAACTAACATCTTGAGGAAGGAAAACAAAGTCCATGGAATAATCCTTTTCTGTAGTAGATTGAACAGTCGAAGAAGTTCCTAGATAGAAATGTTCTTCTTGCGAATCTTCAGTAACGGGTTCCGATTTGGATGCCGGCTGAATGATCGGTTCGGGGGTTGTGAAGGGTTCAGTTGTATGCTTTAAAATTGCTCTTGGTGGTTTTGTTGTAGTTTCTGGTTCCGGTTCCGGTGTTGTATACGAATTATTAATGTCCATTTTACAACGTTTTTGATCGGTACTCAAATGTTGACCTTCCGGACAAAGACATGCGAAATTTAATCTAGTATAATCGAAGACGCAAAAATGTTCGCAACCGTTATTTTGTATTTTACAAAGATCTAAAACTCTTTGGGATTTAATTGAATTTTCTTGTACGTGGAATTCTCCCATCAAGTCTCTGTGTCTTTGTAAATATTCTATCAATATTTTGTTTAAAGATACTTCGTTAATTGGATCAATATTGGTATTTTCCAGATAGTTGTAGGAATATTCATCTTTAGGTTTCCAAGTTATACGATATTTTGCAACTACGCTACCAGGTCTAAAAATACATTATTATTAATTTAAAAAATGGATAAATACAGCAAAATACTTACAACATTTCCATAACTTTAATATCAAAGTTGACAGTCCCATTTCTTAGTTCCTTATTCGATAGAAGAGATTCTTTTATCTGTCGTTCTATTGCTTCCGAAAGAGCTTTGTATTCCAAACTATCTTTATCTAATAACCGAGTATTGAATTCTAAATTATCAATTTTAAATTCAGATTCTATTACTCGCGGTACTAAAAAAAAAGAAAGCAAAGTTTTAATATAAAATTTTAAATGTAACTATCTCTTTACATACCTTGAATTTGAGTTTGGTCTGTCGAAGGAATAATCGAACTAACTGTAGTTATCGGTGGTTCGGGGGTAATGGGATGATGATTTTGTCCTTTAGTTGGTAAACTTATTCCTCCTTTGCTTATTATCGGTATATCATTATTATCAAAACTTCTTCCACTTGCTTCTACTTCTTGTGGCATTGGCGGTTGAGATACCAATAATCCAGCTACATATATATGAAAAAAAAAAATGAAAATATAATTATATTGAATGATGTCTTTACATTGAAAATTACCTGCTGCTAATATACCAATTATCACAGCTATAGCGGCAAGAGCAATGCATATGGTCCAACATATGCATTTACCTTTTCTTTTTTCTACTCTATTATCTTTTGTAACGTATAATTTTTCTCCTCTGTAAAAGAAAATTCACGTAAATCCCAATTGAATGATAGATAAAAAATATTATCAACCTCATATATTTTCTGTGTTCATTTACAGGCACGAAATATTCATCGTATGGACTTCTCATATCCTCCTCGTCTTTTTTCAAAGGAATAGTCGTCATGCCGGAACTATCGTATCCTTTAAGACCGTTGTGATGTGCTGCGCCCCCGGGCTTCATATTTATTAACTCCAAATTAACGGCTTCCGTCACAGGTTCGTGATTATTTGTTTTCGAAGGATCAGGGGCTAGATAATAGTAAGTAAAATAATATATATTATTAATATTTTTGATAATAATGCAGTATGCAGTAAAAAATATCTTACTTAATCCATTGCTATATGGCATATCATTGTTAAAAGTACTTTTGACGTCTTCAATAAATGCTGGATTGTCGATACCAGAAGATGTTGAATGTTTTGATTTCTTTGAAAAACTTTCTTGCAATTTATGTTGGCTCTTGTAATTTTTACTCATCTCGTCCAAATTATTATGGTGTTCTAAGGATTCATTGATGTTCAAATTGGCTGTAGCCATATAATGTAATTTTGAATCAGTCTAAAAAAAATATAAATATCCCAAAGTACACAAAAAAAAACTATATTAATAATACTTATATAAGTTGAAAAAATTCTTACATTTTTTTGAAAATCCGTGTCGTCTAAATTAACAGGAACGGTAATTTCATTTTTATGATAATAATGGTTCACAGGTGTTTGTTGATTTTGTGTCGTATCTGGAATTACGTGTACCGCCGTTGTGACTGTGTCTTCGTTGTGTTCGTGTTTGCTAATGTTATGCGAACTGTGTGAATTATCCAATGAGGAATGCGAATCTTGTGCGGTATCGCTACCTCCATAACTGCTGTCGGCGTCCATAACCTACAAATTATTTTCCATAAAAATATGGGGCTAAATTGGATGATCGGGAAAATTGTACAAGACATGATAACTTTATATCCTCATATCCTATACAGACCAGATAAGATCATTATCATATAATTCCAATAAGTATAAATAACGTTGTAGTTGTAACTGTAATTTTAAATATGTAGCGTTTATGCTGCCTTCAATATCTATCAGCGGAGGTGAACAGAAAGTATAAAGTAATAATAAATAGAATAGATGTTGTCCTTCAAATATTTGTCGACCATACCATAATAGCGTTGTTAACTATTTAAGACACGTCACCCATAGATGTGTATTTTGCAATATGAAAGAAAATATCCATAGAATGTGTCTTGGGTACGTTACGGGTATTACCTGCCTAATTATTATTTTCAATTATGCGAATGAGTAAGAGCGAATCTGTCTCCCTCAATACACGGGATTTTAGATATTTAGGTGGGAAGATAAATATCTACTTAGTACCTAGTACCGACCTTCAAGGTCGATGTAAAATAAAATTGGTTTTCTAATACAGAGAGGTCATTTATTGAATCATTCAAAATTGTTGTCGGTTATTCATTCATTCATTCAGGTCGACGCGGTTCCGTTCACTAAACAAAATATTGAGTACCTATTCTCTCTTTTGGTCGATCGATGATAATAATATAATTATAGTTCCATGACCTATTTGAAATTAAAATCATAACGAAACGTCCGAAAAATAATGTGTATTTTTGACTAACCTAACCAAGCTTGTTGAATGAATATACATTTAATATTTACGACGAACAGATTGAGCTTTATATTAAAAATTAAAAAGTGTTACATGCAGTAAATTTTGTACTTTCCAGTTTGTGTGTACCTGCAGTTAGTATATTTAATAAATCGTTTTCTTTTTTATACGATTGTGTCCCGGGGCAAATTTAAATTTCGAATATACTGAGAGCGATACTTCTCGTCTAAACAAAAAATATTAATTTCTTAGCGATTTACTGATAATATATTTTCTAGCCTAATTTCTAGGGTGTAAGTGATAAAGAATTTTTTTATTTAGTGGAAAGTAGATAACCTTGCCAAGATCGCTACCAACATACTTAACACAATAAAATACCGGTTCTACTAATTTAAACATTATTGTATATTTATCATATTCAAACTCGTGATATACCGAGCACATTCGTCATAAATTCATTGTGGATTAAATAACGATTTTTACGGCAAAATTCGCTTTGGAATTTTGTATTTTTTTTTTGTCAAAAAACAATCACGTTTGTTGGGAATATCAATCCAATGATTCATTTTTTTTTTCGTTAAATTATTTATGGATCTCGACAATTTAAAAAAAAAGGAGTCTTATTTTGGTAATTTATCAATCTCTCATTTAACAGTACAGTACAGTAAACAGTAACAGATCCTTAGCCGACAAAAATTTAGATATTGAAACATAAAAATTGCAGTTGAAACATACAGGGTGTCCCAACGTACACGCTTGAATTTTTTACGTCAAATTGGCAGAAAAAAAAGTTTCAAATAAAAATTATGTAGGCAACATTTTAAAAATATTTTATACTACACAGGGTATCTGCAAAACAATTTAAAGTGAGTAGTACCTACATGAACTATGACTGTAATTAAAATAAAAAAGCTGACAGTAAATAAAAAAATATATTTACTTAATTACAATTGTCATATTTCAGTAAAGCAGAAATCTATATAGTATCATACTATTTTGATTTTTCAAAGAGAGGACCGTTCACCAAGAACAAACATCTACTTCTTGGGCTATATATATGCCCCCACAGACAATGAATTACAGCTCCACGTAAAAGGGGGTTGTAAAGTGTGATACCTTTTTTTTAATAACCAAAACTTTATATGAATTTTTCTATAATCAAAATTAGTATTAAATAATGTAATTTAATTCAATGTTGGCTTATTCACTTCTATATTATTATTATTAATTTATGTATAAAGATCAATTGCAGTAATCAAATTTATAAAAAAAAAATTACCTTGACTTGCACTGACACCATCATATTTAGAGTTAAAATGTGTGTGTAGGAAGGTTTATGAATCTATTATACAATTTATCACTGATTTATTTGCCACCTTAAAATTAATAAAATTAATTATCATAATCATAACTATGGAATTTGTTTGCCCGATTCTGTGTGAGTCAATTGTAAAAAAAAGTTATCTTTGAAATGTAATGAATGTCTTTGTTAAAGGAATTCAATTATCGATCAACGCATTAATGATTAAGGCTTCGAAATATTTCAACAATATAATTAAAATTTGATAATACTGTTTTTAATAGCGCTAGGAAAAATTTTATTTTTGACCAGTCCTGGTAACATTTTGGATACGGATACATAAATTTAAATTTCTTTGAAAAATAAACCCTTCGGAATGTAGATGGATGTGTTAGCCGCAGGTGTGTCAGCCACCCTTTCAACTTGTTTTGACTTTGGCTACCGACAATGTTATTGTTGTATGTATTCGGTCTGTCTAGGGTCTAGACGGAAGTCAGGGACAGTGTTTGAATTGTCGAAGAAGCTGGTAGCTACCTATCATTATAAGAAGTTAATTTGATAAGGATTTCTCAAGTTATAAGACCACTCCATATAAATTTAAAGAAAACAAGGGAATATTTAATCATTTGTATTTTTTGTTATTTTGTTTTATGGATTTATGGGGTTACCTCCTACCTACCTAAGCCGTCACTGTACGAAACACCAGACGAAAGCGACATAGGTCTACGTGCTTAAATTAAATACAGAAATGAATTACAATACCGCCTGGTATAACATTCTGAAAGTGGTTATTTTTTTATCGGTCATCCGTGGTTATTTCTTGAAAGAATTACCTGCCGTCATCGTGTTGACGACTAGATCCGCTTAGGGCTTTTAACGTTTTGGTTTTATTAGAGATTGTAGGAACCACCACATTTAGAAATGAGTCATCATTACAAATAACATGCTTTTTTTTTTCATTGCTAAAAGATTAACTATCCATAAAAATTGGAAAAAAAATGACGTCAATTTTGTTTGAGCTCCGCAAGAATCCAAACCCCGAACAATACAATAACCACTTAAAGGTAGGTATGTATACAGTGAAGAAATAAATGAATTATTGAATGTTCGTACTGTTCGTGGTGAAATGAAAGTAATCCGATTGGATTACAATCGAATCACTTTCATTTTCAATACAATTTTTAATAGGTTGTATAAACAAACATTTCTTTTCCGTTGATTGGCGTTACATAAAAGAAGATTCCACAGATATTATAACAGTAGTGTTAGTACTTATAGTCTGTACCAGCTTCTATCTATTAATTAGAATTTATTAATTATTATCCAAAACAAAAACAACAGCGAATATCTAATAATATGGGATGAAATCATCATTTGAATTATAATTATTATTACAGTTGACTGATTCAACAAATTTAAAAAAATAAGGCAGAAAAATTAAACCAAATATATACCTACAGTTGCTATCATAAATTCACGATTAATTCGGTGTCAATTATTGCAATAATAATTTTGGTCAATATGTAGATACTAAAATAACGTGTGTCGTTTTGTGAAAGTTTGCAATTGAAAGTATTTGTTTTATTTATTAACGACTGTGCATAATACCTATAAATATACACCTATTTTTCTTCTTTTACAATAACGAGTGATTCTTTCACATAGAAAAACCGAAATACATAGGTACCTTTTAATAAAATAAATATAGAAAGAGGAATTAAATTTTACTTTTTCAGTAAGTTTGTTTCGAAATTTAATGGCCTGGTGACAAATTTTTATAATATGGTAGGAAGAGGAACCACTAATTTTTCAGAATTCTACCGGTGCTATATTATAGCATCGATATAAAAAGAGATTGACCGATAAATGGCTTCAAAATAAATCAGTTTCGTCCTTTGCGGATCAACGAATTCAGACAAAGAGATTTGTCACAAGTTCATTGCTTTTGTTTAAAAGTTTGCGTGTAGTACCTTATACCATATTTAAAAAAATTCGAAACATTTTTGTTAGAGCGAAAAACTTATGTCATATATTTTTCTAATGTTGGTTAGATTGACCTTTTATTGTAATACCTAAGTACTAGAGAGATGTAGGTACCTACAAATGAAATAAACAACGTGAAACAATATTATTATAAATATATGAAATTACAGAAGCATAGCCGACGATTTGATGTCATCGTAACTGAATATACCTACTTATATTTTACGTAATCGCAATTAAAAATTGCATACCATACATATATCTAGCATTATGCGAATAATGGTACAGCTAAGTTTTCATTATGGAACATATTATTATATTATTGTAGTCTACTATTCTTTTATACTTACTCAGTTACATTGAACTTTCGTATAAAGTATACAACGTTGTTGACTAAGTGTAGGTATTTTCCTTTTTTGCATGGGAACTACATAATATGATAAAATTATATTATGTGCTGATAAGATTGTGAGATGTAGGTAACTACCTAATTTTTAGTTTAAATTAAATTAAATTTTCAAAATAGTGAAAACGTTTGACATACCTAAGTGCAATATGGAAGGTAAAGAGCGAAAATTCCTTTCTCTGATATAGCAAAGAGGTTGAATCATATGATTTTCAATTTTTCATGAAAATAACATGATCTCAAACATATTATATGAAAGTAATTTCTTATTTTTCTATTGTTTATGTAATAAACCAGTGTTGAAATACGATACATAATAATATTATAAATAATAATACAGATATACAAAAAGTTTTAATAGTCTTTTATATTAAATCATAACATAATAATAGGTATATGGTGGTAATTCTAGAGAATCATTATTAAATATCGATTCCAATAATTTTATGTATTCGAAAAGTAACAACTTTCGTTTTTAAATTATAAAAAAAATGCGAGTTACGTCACGTTTTACTAAAATGTGTTCTTAGACGCGGAGCTTAGGTAGGTAGGTAGGTAGGTGTACCGTGGAGGCCAAACTGAAGAACATTCATTTCTTGTTTTCGACATTAAAGAAACAAAAGGCTTACCTATGACTTAAAATATAGTCCCCATATAAATAAAATCCAATCAATGCAATACACGTAACTGTCACTAAATACGAGTAAGTACTTATTTTAATAAAAATAGATAATGTTCACGAACGTTTGAACTCTTCAATAAAGAATGTTTTGCACCTTTCTGGTGGTAAGGTAAGCGGGAGCGGTCTGCACCAAAACGAAGTGAACCGGAGGCTGCGACTATATACGTCTATCTCTTTTATTTTAACTCTTTCTCTTTCCGTCTACCTGAAGTTAATAACGTTTGTAGGCAAAAGTGCTTCACCTGTTGGATTCATGCAATTGTCAGTGACGTAACTAGTTGGGTGGGAAGCAGGGTATATTAACAGCTGTTTTAAAATTCCATAACTAATATTAGTTGTAGGTTGTAGGATTTTGTTTATTTAGATACTCTAACAAAAATTGATAGGTATATGATTATATATAGGTATATGGTTATAAAAACACAAAACTTAAAATTGAATAATAAAAGAGTTGTTATTCCTGTGGTTTTAACTATTTAAGTAGGTACTCCAAAGTATGAAACGAGCCTGAGCTGTACATAAATGAACAATTATTCATATAGGTATTATCGTAGTTTTGTAAAAAAGGTATTTAAAAAAAAAGAGTACCATTTTTATTGGACTAGTATAGGGTATTGTACAACAACAGTTGTACAATAAGCCATGATAGGAGCTCCTTTAGTCTCAACTATTTTCTGATTCATTCTTATTGGTCCTTGGTAAGTCTTATTTGTAAATTCATATAGTTCAAAAGAATAACATATTGTTGCCGATGAGGTCTTTTTATTCTCAAGGCTTTTCTCTTTAAGAAGATCCACTTTTATTATGTGTATGGTTCTATTTATTTAATAATTTCTCCTTGATGTGTCTCTAAATTACACAAAAATGGGAATTAACATAATTAGTTACGGCCATTAGAAATTGGAAGCTTCTGATTATGTTGATTTGCATTTTTCTGTAAATTATGTGTACAAAAAGGTACATAGAGTACGTGGGAAGCGGCATAGTTGACAGTGACCATTAGTAATTGGAAATTGCTGATTGTGTTTTTTCTCCATACATCAATTTTGTCAATGTTACCTCTATGAATGTACATACATTGGGTTTGGAAAAGAGCCTAAATGACTGTGAAAACTGGAAATTACCGATTATGCTGTTTTTTTCTACCTGTATAATACAAGCACAAACATTGTCAATACTAGTTGCACATTGTTGGTACTAGTTGCATTCTTTCTATGTAAAGGAAAGTGGAAGAAAAAAAACAGTCTATGTTTATTTTGTAGGTATATGATAATATTAGGACAATGCAATGGAGGAACTGTATGTTTTAATAAGATTTGACTGTGAGTATATGTAATTATTATTAGTATTATAACATTACTAGGCCAAAAAATAGAGCATGCAATTATAGTAATATTTGTTGACAAAAATTCTGGAAGAAATCAGATGGTGCCATCATGCAAGTATATTATAATTTTCATATGTTTTGGACACGCAAATGTCTTAAGTGATTTGTGAGAAAAATTTAAAACAAAAAAAAAATAATTTTGTTCATTTTTCAATTACCTACGATTTATCCTTACATACCATTGAGATTGCTTCTGTACTTTTTACGTTATATGAAAAAAACTAATGAAAAGTATACTATTTAATGTCTTTCATGTGATGACACGTTTCTACTAGAATTTTTGTCAAAAATATTTACCTAATGCTTGGCCTATACCTGGAAGTAGATATATCAATGTACATAAGCTGATAGAGTTTGTTTTTATGAAAAATACATCTCTTATTAGAATATAAT
Organism: Galerucella pusilla; assembly: GCA_910591695.1. NCBI lineage: Eukaryota > Metazoa > Arthropoda > Insecta > Coleoptera > Chrysomelidae > Galerucella > Galerucella pusilla. The sequence continues at coordinate 85,930 of CAJUYI010000223.1, read as the reverse complement.
TCTGCACTTCATCTTTGCCTATTAAATATTCCAAAATCTATCTTGGCTTTAGGCTTAGGAAGGTCTTTTTGTTCTATCTTCTTCCTCCAATGATTTAATTTATTTAACTGTCATCAATTTAAAGTCTCAACTCTTATTACATGAAATTTTCATTGTATAACCTTCAGAATTGGTCTTCGCTAGCTCAAGTAGACGATTTTGTTTCATCATTTTCAGTTACACTACCATTTTATTCTAAATCTTTATTCATGATTTTGTATAGCAATCAATTAAGTGATTATTTATAGCAAAATAATATCTACTTTTGATTAATGATTAGTAAATAATTGTAATGAAAAATATTTTTAATTTGACATTTTCTCATTGCAGTGGTTTTAATGTTCTTCTTATATTTGAGACATGGCCTTAGCTCTTACTACAATACAGCTAACCTAACCATTTGACATTTGTATTGAGCGACCTCTCTGTCTTATAGTAGTATTCTGTGGTTGACAATTGACATTTCTGGAAATTGAGTGACAGCTCTTTCATATAGTAGTATTCTGTGGTTGACAATTGACATTTCTGGAAATGGAGTGACAGCTCTTTCATATAGTAGTATTCTGTGGTTGGCATTTCTATTCAGTGGCTTCTCTATCTTGTAGTATTCTGTGGCGGTTGACAATTTTGACTTTTGACATTTCTGGAATTGTCATTGTTTTGAATAAAAAAAGTCGCTTGACTTCACAGAGAAAAACTTTCTTATCTTTTACAATATTTGTAGAAACACTCGTATTTAATTTAAAGAATTTCTCCGCGAATTAAACTTTTGGTAACACTATTAATATTATCGTTTGGGATTACACTTGATCCAAGCCAAAGGTGGCAGAAAGACAGGTATGTTCAGTACCAGTAGTGGTTCTAGGTTTTAGGGCGCCCTAGGCCCGAAACGATATGGCGCCCTTTTTCTTTCGTAAATATATTGTTATTTGAGTTTTTTATATACAAAGGTTTATTTTTTCCACTTCTACCCTCTAAATCTAACTTTATTGAGTTTTGTTGAGGTAGAAAAGTCGTCTTAAAAATTTTGGCGCCCCTCAAAACTTGCCGCCCTAGGCCCGGGCCTAAGCCTAAATCCGCCATTGGGTATGTTGAGATAGATGTTAACATATCTGATACCCTTTTATTCATCTTCTATAAAAACTAAAATATATTATGTTCACACCATTTAATCATGTGGAAATTTTTATCCAAATATTCTGATAGGTAGAATTAAGGAAGAAATAATAAAACTACTACTAAAATATATTTATTTCCTACACGTTTTCTATGTAGTAATTGTGGATATTTTTACTTCCATTTTAGATTTTAGATATATTGTCTGCAAGTTGTTGTTAGAGCTGTGTCATCACTTTTATTGGACCAGTAGGGTTTTCGGGAACATGAAACAACAATGGAGGAACTGAAGTGTTTTTAAAAACGTTTGAATGTAAGTATGCAATTATATAATATCACTGCATCCTAACTTGAGAGAATAGGGCATGTCCACGTGACGTCACAAACTATTTTGACAAGACTTAGGTGGTAAAACAATAAACAAAGCGTTCAGAACACGTGGTACTTAATAGTGAGGTTATGCTGATTTATAAGGTACATTTACATTCAATTACGCGCGTGCTTAAGCTTAAAATTTGCTCGCTTGACATATGACGTCTCCATGTATCCATTTACATTGAAAATTTCACTTTTGCTTAAGCAGTGAAATTTCAATGTAAATGGATACATGGAGACGTCATATGTCAAGCGAGCAAATTTTAAGCTTAAGCACGCGCGTAATTGAATGTAAATGTACCTTAATGGTAGATCGTGTTTGATTTTAGTTGATTTTGCTTCAGTGTACTTTGAAAGTTATTTGAATTGTTGAGCTTGCATATTTAATAATATATAATATGGGTTAATAGTTGTTTGTTGTTTGATAATTTTTCATCATGTCTATTGTTTATTGTTTTACCACCCAAGTATTGTCAATGTCAACTGTCGTGGACATGCCCTATATAGGATTTTATGACATTTAACTAATATTAGCATATATCAATTATCTTCCATTTTTTGTTACATTTTATAATTGAAAAGGACTTTTGGTTCTCAAGGTTGGAAGTTTCACTTCTATTACATGTATGGCTCTACATATTCAATAATATCTACTTGTTGTGTCTCTAAATTACACAAAAATGGGAAATAACAATTAGTTACAACCATTAGAAATTGGAAGCTTCTGATTATATTGATTGATATTTTTCTGTAAATTGTATGCACAATAATGTACATTGGATTTGGAAAAGAGAATAATTGACAGTGAATACAGGAAATTGATGATTGTTTTTTTTAACTGTATAATACATAATACCAGTATATATACAGTATAATACTAGTTTTTTTCATGCAAAACATATGAAAAGTTGAATTGTTTTGCTGATGAGAGAAACTCAATAATTGATTTGGTGAGATTTATTTACAAGTTCAAATATCTATTTCAGCTGAAGGTAACACTTGGTAATAGTCATTTTAATAATATTTGTGTATGTTTTAGGCAAATGGAGCAAAAACAACAGTCTACCTTTATTTTGTTGGAATATGAAAATATTAGGACAATGCAATGGAGGAACTTTATGTTTTAATAAGATTTGACAGTAAGTATATGTAATTATTATTAGAATTATAACATTACTAGGCCAAAAAATATAGCATGCAAGTATAGTATAATATTTATATGTTTTGGACACGCAAATGTTTTAAGTGATTTGTGAGAAATATTTAAAACAAAAAAAAAAAGCTTCATTTTGTTCATTTTACAATTACCTACGATTTATCCTTACATACTATAGAGATTGCTTCTGTACTTTTTACGTTATATGAAAAAACAGATAAAAAGTATACTATCTTGAATGTCTTTTAAATGATGGCACCATCCGTTTCTACCAGAATTTTTGTCAAAAATATGTACCTATTGCTTGGCCTATACCTGGAAGTAGATTATATCAATGGACCTAAGCTAATAGAGTTTGTTTTTATGAAAAATACATCTTTTATTCTAATGATTGAATTTTATTGTTGAATTGAAAATATTGTGAATTTAACTGTGTTATAACAAATTAATAGTTCTAAAATGAAATAAATCGTAGTATATTATAACCTAGTTACCTATAATTTATCATTTTAAAAATATTACCAAGAATGCTAGGACCTTTGTCAGTTAAATTTTTCCCAAATCTCCTCACACATTAAATTCTTCTTGACGTTTCATTCCAAAATTACACAAAAATGAAATAACATAATTAGTTACGACCATTAGAAAGGAGGTACAGTAATAAAAAGAATGTGGTAGTTTTTTTTTGAAACCAAATATACATCTCTAGACTGAGAAAACAACATTTATTCTTGAGTAAAAAACTTTCAAGGGACTGCTAGTGAAATTGTTAAATTTGTTGAGCAATTAAAACTGAAAGTCTTACCCTTCGTAGATGGGAGTTTGTCACCCATGACTGGAAGATGATCCCAGCCAGTAGAAAATATAATCAATTGGTCAGAAAATCTACAACCGACAGAAAATATTCCCCACCGGCTTACAGGATGTTTTCTACCGGATGCACCCTGCCAGAAGTTTGTCTTTACTAGCAAAGTGCATTAATGAAAATATACAAACAGTAACAAATAAAATAAAATACAAATAACAAATATAAAACGCAAATTACACAGTATACAAATATCTTAAAATTAACATATCACCACTACTTTACCAACCCCTACTACTCTCAAGCTTGAGCATGCAAAAACTAAATTCATGCAGTTATGAAAATAAAAATGGAGAGTATAAATTCTGTAGAACATATCCATCGCTGATAAAATTTCTGTAACAGAAACTCAAACAAAATTAAAACATTCTTTGACAAATCGGTGGAGTCTCTGAAGCCTGTAAGAGAGTGTTAGTGTGCTGAAAAGGAAGCGCTGAAAAAAATGTTTAGTCCATAACCGCCAAGTATAGCCGTTTTGCATGTAACCTCCTTGGGATCTACAATATTTTGATAGCCCATACTGGACAACTATTTCCCCAACTTGTCATCCCATTCCATACCCATTCGACAAACGGAAAACACTTTGCGCACTCGCCCCGTCTAGTTGACTGCTCGCTTTGCAAACGAGGCTTACCGACAACCTAGGAACGAGCACTTTCCCACAGTGTGGTACTACGTGCCTCCGTGAAGGAAAAAGTCAATCGTAAACCACCAATTTGGAATACATGTGGCTAACTTGGACAGTAAAATAAAAAGCTTACCAATGTCTGCTGAACAAACAACCAACTCGCAGAAGAAAGAGAGGACGATGTTTAGAAAAATGAGGAATTTTTGGAAAAAATGGGGGACAATATTTAGAAAAATGAGCAACAACATGGGTTTTTTTTGGATATAAAGGCTGAAAGCTACCCCTCGTAGATGGAAGTTTGTCCCCCATGGCTGGAAGAAGACCCCAGCCAGTAGAAAATATAATCAATCGGTCAGAACATCTACAACCGACGGAAAATATTCCCCACCGGCTTACAGGATGTTTTCTACCGGCTGCATCTACCAGAAGTTTGCTAGCAAAGTGCAGTAATAAAAATATACAAACAGAAACAGTTAAATTCAAAGCATGAAGTTATGAAAACAAAAATCTAGAAAATATTATAATATTCTTACCAAAGGGTATAGGTATACTAACCTATGCCTTTTGGAAAAGGGGATATAAAGAATAAATATTATATGGAAAGTGTTTATAGACAGCTTTAAATTATATCACCTAATTTTAAAAAATATTCCAAGATCATATATAGTTTTAAACCATTTCAAAATTAATAAGTACTCAATTTGTAAATAAAATTATGAATCAATTAAGTTTCTTGTATAAAAATTATTTATAAAAGATTCAAAATATTTTAAATTCAGAGTATTTATTTATTGCTAGTGGTAGAGTATAATACATATTGGAAAATATAGGAAACAACATAATTAGCTATATCATATTTTGGAAAAAATATTTGTGAAATAAATAAATACACAAAATTTTTTATAAAATAAGTAGGTACCTAGGTACCCTGCTGCACAATAACTAAAAAGATGTATTGATGAATATTTTAAATCATTTCAAAATCAAATATGTTGATAAACTATTGTTACGCGAGCTGCTGCATTAATGTGCTCAATTGGTGTCCCCAGTGAAATTCCCATATGATACGACTATGGCTCCTCCGCCGTATTTTCAAGAATGATCTGGAACACGTAACATCTAGAAAAACCCGGCGCATCCGCCAAAACTTCGAGTTCTAGAGGTTTCTGGAAAAACATACGTGATTACGTGCGAGTATAAATAGGCAACGAGCATCGCAGCGGGGTCAGTTAGTCAGTTAGTGTTGATACTGAAAGGAAGCAATCGCGCCTCGATAAAGTGTTTATTAAGTGACTCTCATATAAATTAGTTAGTGTGTGTTTAGTGTGACATATAAATTATTAAAATAAGGACTGTATATGAATATAAATCTGTAAATATAAATTAATTGTAAATATAAATTAAAATAAACGTTACACTATGAATTGGAAAAACTTTTTGTGTGAAAATTATTTATAAAAGATCCAAAATATTATAAAGACCCTTTTCATTTATTGCTAGTAAAGAAAGGATAATAGATCGGTAAAATCTAGAAAACAACATAGTTTACCTATGTCTTTTGAAGAAAATGTATAAAAAAGGGTAAATATTTAAAGCTATAGTAACCACCAGGTAACAAAATAAAGACTTACCGTAAATATAGAATTATAATCCTTGGAAATTACGACCAAAAATTCGAACTACACTTGGTACACTACCGAAAATTTCGAAGACGCACAGTTTCACTACCGAAAATAATTTCGAACATAGGTACGTACACCCTCCCGAAAATACACTTTATACACTCCCGATACATGACCGTCCGATTCAAAAATTAATTCGTAACTGAAAGCGAGAATTTAATTGATTTTTTAGTCGCGCTATTCAAAATAAACAAGTGTTCGTCATCGATGTGAATTCAATATACACTGGCCGCCCCATTTAAAAATATAAAGATAGATTGTATTTAAAAACGTTTTTCTATACTTTTTGATATTCTTAGTATACAGGGAAAGTATAAAAGTTTCAAAATATTTCATAAAAAAAATTTCTTATCGTATTCTAGGAATTTACAAGAAAATAGTTATTGTAAATTCCATTTTCAGTATAATTTTGGTGAGCATTGTATATATCGACAAAATAAACATGTTTTAGAAGGGATATTTTACCCTCATTTGCTCCTGTGATAGGGCATGGCCATCTACAATAGGTGGCCATGGATAGGGGGATACAAACTGTCAAAATTCAATCTTCTGTTTGGTTCGATTCTGTGGTCTGATCCAGAGAACACAGAAATATCACTTCCTTCATTTGGGATTGGAAAACTGAAGGTCATGAAAAAAAGAAGAAAGAATTAGTAAAACATTGTACGATTTTAAAAAAGAAGAAGAATAAAAAATTAGTTCAAACGTAGAATAGTTCAAATGTCCCTAAGTTTTGAACTTGATTTTTAACCTTTTTATTCTTTAATTGTTATCATGTCCATTTTATTATATAAAAATTAATATAAAAATAAAACAAAAGTTATAAATTTTGTAAAAAGAAATGAGAGACATGAAGGTGAAAATAGTGTGAAAATGCTAGGTTTCACTATCGACAACAATCTAAATTGGAAGCTGCATGTAAACGAGCTAAATAAGAAATTGTCAAGTGGACGTTTTGCATTGAGAAGAATGAAAGCTATTGTATCAAAAGAAGTGCTTAGGATTGCTTATTTTGGATTAGTACAGTCTCACATTCAATATGGAATTCTTTTATGGGGTTCAACAAATGTGGCAAATGAAGTTCTTATACAGCAAAAGAAAATTATACGTGATATGGTGGGAGTAGGCTTCAGAGAACATGCAAAACCATTGTTTATATCATTAAGAATATTGACTGTACCATGCCTCTTTATTTTGGAAGCTATTTTATATATGCATAAAAATAAACATAAATATAACACAGGATCAAATATTCATAACTATAACACTAGGAGTAAGGATATTATTAGATTACCCAAAGTAAATCATATAACTACCTCTAAACAAACGGATTTTATTTATTGTAAAATTTACAACTCTATACCAATTGAATGGACAACGTTAAACTATAAAAAGTTGAAGTATACTGTAGGGCATGCACTTGAGAGTCTGGCGTTTTACTCAGTAGATGATGTTTTTAACTGTAACTGGCTGGGTTAGTCAATTTTTTATGAAATGTTTTTATATATATGTTTGTATGTGTTATTGTTGACGTGTCTAAACAGGTTGTGTTAGTGAAGATTTTAGGAAATTTTAACTTTCATAAACTGTAATATTTGTAAGACCAATAAAGCTATCTATCTATCTATCTATCTATTGAGTTCGGGTAAATGGAAAACAATATTTAAATACTATCAAACAAATTCTACCTCATAATGTACAGTTATCAACTACACAAAAGGTAGGTAAGGTACAAATAGTTAAAAACGAACTTTTCCAGCTACAAGAGGCCCAAAAATCTGTTAAATTCATGTGGGTACTCTCTCACGTTGGAATTCCCGGGAACGAACAGGCAGACAAGCAAGGGAATCAATCCAGGACCTCAATTCTCTCACAGTCTCAAAGGTTTCTGTTTTGGATGCAAAAAACTTCGTGAAACATTCAGGCAAGACCTTTGGACTGAATCAAACTCTAAGCTCCGCAGAATAAAGAAATATGTGAGCCCTGGAGATCATTCCCAAACGATCTTATCGCGCCTCAGAATTGGACATACAAGATTTTCCCATGACTATCTTATGTCCCATTCCCCAGGAAGCCATGTTTCACTTACTTAATCTGTTGTAAATTTTTGTTGAGCGCTAATAATCCTAGGTATTGATGCACATGTATAATAAAAAAAAAGGTAGGTAAAAAGGAAGTCTGATATTTTGAAGAATATCCGCTACTTTATTTTGTTTTAGAATAATATATAATAGTTTCTGTTTCCACTAGTGTAGTACTTACAAGCGTCTTTGTTAACAACTTACAGAATAACGTAACTGGCTTATAATATTATTTTTCTTTTTAAACATTTGTTAAATTTAAACCTCCTCACTAAAATTTACCTCGTCCTTTTTGTTTCATAAATAAAAACTACAATTTACCGACAATATATTTATTTTAATCTTAATCATCATCATCTTGATTATTCGACGTAAGACTTCCAAATACTTCTGAAGGTACACTTTTCTTTTCAACTGGAACTTCCTCCTCTTCTTCGTCTTCAGATTCTTCACTTCCTATATCAATCTCATCGGGATTCACCACCTGTCCAATGAAAAGAAGCATTCAACGATTGTTACAAGAGTCAATAGACGTCACCTACCTTATCTTTATTATCTCCTTGAGTTTCTCCTCTAACGAACATAATTCCCGAAGGTTTATTAATCTGAGACGTTCCTGCCATTTCGGCAGCTTTAGCTTCCAAAAGTCGCATTCCGTCTTTGACTCCTGGAGCTAAATCAGCCACCGTACCACTAATACTGTCTGCGGAACTCAACATTTGAGCTGACATCATGTTCACCTAAAAAAAGTAAATCGACAACTTATTTCTGAACCAAATTTTTCAAAAATAAAATGATCCATAAACTGTATGAATACCTGTGTATTGTATACAGCCTGTACACTGCGTTTAATCCTCAACATTTCTCTCATGGTATCCTCGTTGCCGTGTCGAACTTCGAATTCTTTCCATAACTGCCAGAAGTCTGCAGTGATACGTGGATCGCAAATTTGACTACAATGTGCATAAATCGCCCTTGCTCTATCAATTTCTCCTAAAAATACCAATTAATTATTGTTAAATAATGCCAAAAATTAACAATAACAAATAATCTCACCTAGTTTTGTTTCCATATCGGCAAATCTAAGGCACATTTCCCTGGTTTTTTCTTCGGGAAGTACTTCAATTGCCTTTTCATAAATCTGTCTTGTTTTTGGAATGCCATAAATTTCAGCGGCTTTTTTAATGTAAATATTAAATATATCGAACATTTCTTGTTCTGGAACTGCTTTAGTAGCCCTAAAACAAAAATTACATCATTTTAAATAATAAATAATATATCAAGACAGTTTTAATACCTTTCATAAACTGCCATAGCATGTCTGGCCATTCCGTGTTCTTCTTCTAGCTTAGAATAAAGTAAATAGAGATGTTTAGCGAATTGAGGGGGACAGCCATCCAAACATTGTTCGAATAGATCTCTGGCACGTTCTAATTTTGTTCCTTGATATCGTTTGAGGAATTTCGTTAAATAAGTATTCCAGATATCGTAAACGTTTGGCCATTTGAACAGAGATATTCCCTTTTCATATGCCCTAAAAGCTTCTTCAAAGTAATTATTTTCTTCTAGAAATACCCCATAATTGATGATGATCTGTGGTGTGGCTATTTTCAAATCTATAATTCTGTCATAGATGGCTTTACAAGATTTGAAAGTACCGAAACTTTCTTCTAGATCTGCATACATCGACCAAACTTTGAGGGATTTGTAAAGACGACTTTGGACAGTTTCAGTGTCATCATGGTAAGCTATTTTACGACTCGGCATCACTGTAGCTCTAAAAGCATAAATAAAAGTTGTTTGTTCAATATTTGCAATTTTAAATAATAAACTACCTGTGCATCAATCTTAAAGCTTCATCGTAATTTTCATTTCTAATTTCCATTTCAGCCCATTCGCACCAAACTGTAGCCAGATCATCTACTTTGACATAAGCCACTTGGGAAGCTTTCTCGAAAATTAATCTTGAATCGTCGATTTGACCATTTTTTTCATAAAAATTGGCGAAATCTACCCATAGGGTATGTAATTTTCCCACAGCTAACTTAGGCTCCACAGTTTGTACAGCTTCTGTATAAGTGTTGATAATATCAACTGGTTTACCTAATACAATACAGCATTATTAAGTATTCACATACAAATATTTCTTGCATAATACCTTCATAAAGTTGAACTCTCTTATGCCATTCTTGTACGTTATGAGGATTTTGCCTCAACAAAACTGAATTTAACAATAGCAATCTCCTTTCCATCAGGTATTCATATCTTGCAAGTCTTAGTTCTAATTCTGTTTCATCATCCTCAGAAGGATTCAGTTTATTAGCTACTTCTTCCATTCTTTTACTCAAGCTTAGCTCTTCAAATTGGGCATAAGCATCAAAAATTTGTGTAAAATCTCGTACAGTAGTGACTGTTTGAATGGCTTCTTCATAGATATCACGCGCTCGTTCAAATAAACCACTTCTGACGTAATAGTTAGCTAGAGAGTTCCAAAGATGTCCTAAAAATAAAAAAAGGTAGGATTAAAATAAAGTAAAAAAGGAAATGTGTGTTTGTAAACTCACCTAACTGATCGGTATACCTTCTTAATCCACCTCTAATAATAGCATCTACATTTAGAGAGTTTACTTTTTCAGGATTTTTGGAAATCAGTTCACATAATTCATTCCACAATTGATGTTTTGATTTTCCTTGTTGGGAAACAAAACTTTCATCATTCACTATATTTGCCATCAATTGTGCTGCTTCATCTAATCTTTCAATTTCACTTAAATACTTAATGTATTCTTCTGCATTTTCAGGACAAAGTTTCATATATCTATACATAAAAATAAATATTGGGTGTTTCATATATCATGGAAAAAAAATTTTAAAAATGGTTACCTGCGAAATACTCTAATGGCAGTTTCTGAGATATCATGTTTTTGTACAAATTTCAAATACAATGGCCAAATCCTATTATGCTGAGTTACTGGTAAGGCTCGCAATGCTCTATCAAACACTTTCCTAGTTCTTGTAATTTTACACTGATCAGTTAAAAATGTACAATAATCCATCCAAATGCGTGGCATTTTGTGCATAAAAACCAGAGACCTCTCAAAAGCATTATTTACCTCTTCATATCCTGGATCGGTTATGCATTTGCTTTTTATTTGGTTTCTTCTGGTTCTTAGATAGTTGTACCATAACTTGTATGATCCTGGAAGTTCTTTTAAAGCTCTTTCAAAAATAATGTTTACTCCGTTATTTGGTGCCGACTTTTTATGATCGATATATCTTAACCAATGTTTAACTGAGTACGGGTTTCTTAAGATCTCTTCTTCGTAAGGTAAATCATCATCATCCTGGAATACAGATTCAATGAAAAATCCTTTATAACAGGAAAATAAGCGATTTTATAAATTCCTGAACAGCACTTACAAAGACAATTTCCATGGGTTCCGAATTATTTCCTGATTTTATGGGCATTTTTTATTCACAGGAAGAATAATTGTTTACATTCATTAGTGATAACCTTGAATATGTAGAGGGAAACAAACTGTCAACTGTCAAAATGTAATCTTCTGTTTGGTTTGACTCTGTGGTCTGTTCCAGAGAACACAGAAATATCACTTCCTTCATTTGGGATTAGAAAAGTGAAGGTCATGGAAAAAAAGAAGAAAGAATTAGTAGTGCATTGTACGATTTTAAAAAAGAAGAAGAATAAAAAATTAGTTCAAACGTAGAATAGTTCAAATGTCCCTAAGTTTTGAACTTGATTTTTAACCTATTTATTCAATAAATATTATTTATAATTGTTATCATGTCCATTTTATTGAATTCGGTAAATGGAAAACAATATTTAAATACTATCAAACAAATTCTACCTCATAATGTACAGTTATCTACTACACAAAAGGTAGGTGAAAAGGAAGTCCGACATTTTGAAGAATATCCGCTACTTTATTTTGTTTTAGATCATAATAGTGTCTGTTTCCACTAGTGTAGTACTTATAGGCGTCTTAGCGAGGCTTCTACGCCGTAAAAAGAAAGTTGTGGATCCCTCCAAATTACCTAGAAATATTTTTAATGGCAAACTTTCTAGAATATCTGGTATTAGAAGCCCTTTCCCAGGTAAATAATTACTTGTGCAATTATTGTAAACTAGATATTTAGTAGTGCTTCTTGTAGATTTGGGCAGTGTCGCTAGTAGTGGAAGACGCAGTACAATGGCGGACAGATTGAATAAGCAGGGTTCAATTGCAGCAAGTTGTAAAGCATCTGTAGCTTCAGTTAGTGTTGTTAGTAATGGATTACCAATACCAGAAGGTTTGGATACTTCTAATTTAACGCCACAACAGCTTGGAGTAATGGGTGAGTTCATTTTTAAACTAGTCCAACTTGAAATTGATATCCCTTTAGTATATGTACTTTACAAAATTAAATATTATATATATTTGTTGTGATATCTTGGCGCAGTTTGTGGAAGAGGTAATATCTGTTTTGGATTTTCATAATTATAATATGGTTCACCAACTTTATTCCAAAAATGATTTGTATATATATTGGGCATTATCTCTATATGTCTTGTGATATATACTTAGATACTGTGAAGGAGCCCTTTAATTTTGCTCAACTCAGTTTTGTTTATGATTTATAGAAATTATCTAGCCCTTTCAAATACTCCTTGAATCTTCATTTATTATCGTTTCCTTAATCTGTGGTTAATATTTAAATCAGTAATATAGGTAGGGTAATTTAATATTTTTTCTCTTAAACGAATAAAAAAAGTTTCTTACTTTCATATATTTAATAATGAATATCTACATAATACAGGAATGTACAATAATAATTAAAAACAAAATATAATCTTTACATCAAAACAAGTTTTCAGTCCAATATTTGAATCACAAAGAACGGTAGCTGCTGTTTTATCTCGTTAATATATTGTCAATATGTTTTTATAGAAAAAAAAGCACAAGTAGAAGTTGATATATTTATATGGCAAAGTGATATTTTTGAACAATTATTATAAGCTTTATTAAACAATAAAAACAAAGTCAGACTGTGGTTTTTTTGTTTCATATGCAATTCTATTTTCTTTCCACTTCCTCTCATTTTAAGAGATGTTTTGAGCAAGAAATAATAATGTGATTGTTAAATTTTCCTTCTGATTTCCATTGTCTGATTTTGTAATTTGTTATTAGATATATACATAAACTTTCCAAACCTTTTTTGATTAGTAACACTTCGGGTTTGTTTGTTTGTACTTGATAAAAATATATTTTTTTGTATGACCTTGCAATAAAGCTCATTTATTACAGTTTTATACAATAAAAATGACACGATATTACATAAATATGTTAATATTAATATAATTGCATACTTTTTAAATATGGCCATACAAAAATCAAGGTACTTATCGCAGGTGGAAGATGTTGAAAATAGATTATATTAATAATTCATCTACACGTCATATACTACATGAAGATTATGTATTTTTAGGACAAACTATGTAGAAATTGTGAATCCACCAATGTTTGGCTTTAGGATTTTTTTAAATTTTTGATATAACAATATTTTTTGAAATAACCATTTCAAAGACTTAAAATAACAAAATTGGCAAGTAGTTTACAACAAAAAAAGGTGGATACACAAATTGCAATCAAGACAGGCTCTTACAAGTTTTGTACCTTCTTTTTAAAATACTGAATAAGTATAACGTAATTATTTTTAGCAAAAATATATGCCACACGCTAACTCTAACATTTCTTTTTTATTTTTGGCAAAATATATATCTTCCCACTAAGAATTCAATTCACTTCTTTTTCTTCTTTATACACGATTCATTCAAAATTGCACAAGTCTTTTAATATCTAAACAATCAATTTTCCCATCGTGAAAAATATGATAAAATATAAGAGTAGATACTATTAGTGTAGTTTAATGTCAATTACTTTTTATCGATATCACTTTATTTTATTTTGTTAGGCTTTTCTATACTGCTCCACCTTTTTCTTTTAATAAGTGAATGCTTATATATTTTCGGCTACATCAATATTTTTAATTAATGAAATTATTTTAATATCTATTGATTGTCCCTTCTTACATGTATTATTAATTAGAAGTTGATTAAGGCTCGGGAATGGAAAAATTGATTTTTATTATTTGAATAAAAAAGTATCTTAATTCACTTTCGTAACATTATTCGAGATCTCATTTAATTGCACCATCAAAAAACTATTGACATAATATTGTTATTTTATTACTTATAATTAAGTAATTTGAATACAATTAATAAACGAATACATAATTTAAAATACATAGAAAGTCTTATTTACTAAACAATTTTTTTGATGGTACATTACACAATATTTTCGGTACGACGACTTCCCATCGTATTCTATTGGACGTCTTGTAGCAAATTATTATCAACAATATTCGGCATTTTTACTCGTCCTTATCACCACTTCCTGTCTATATACAAAATCTATTTACATATAATTTTAAAAAAATAATAATTAGGTGGAGAACAATGAAAAATTTAGCGGATATATAAATAACAACAAAAAATTAGTTTTTAATGATAATTAGCCCTTCTCACAAGACGAGTCAACTTCACATAACTTATTTTCATATGACAATTTAAAGAATGTGTGCTTTCAAATCCATAAATCTTCAATAACCTAGTAGAGTCCTTTTTTTGGTTTATTTTGTAGTGTATTCAGTTGTGTGTCACACACTCACTCTACTCTTCTAATAGTCTTGGGATGCTAAATCTCAATATACTATTTTCTTTATCATATTTTTTATGTTATGTGAACTCGACTTCTTTCATTGCCTTTTTTTAAAAAGTTTCTGATAATTACTAGCGCCACAATTTTTTTTTTTTTAATTTCAACAGTCTCTTTACGTGTGTCTAAATGAACGAAGGACCAATACTACTAAACCAGTTAGTATACAATTTAAACTGCTAAATGGTACATTAGAACTACTAGTTTTGCTTTCTCGCGTCTCTCCATCTTTTACCGACGAATTTTGTTGGTCAGCTTGCATATTATTGGGTTTTTTGTCATTAGATTGCAAATTACCAGCTTGTTTGGAATTTATTACTTCTGGAGAAGCTATAGGGGTGACCTAAAAAATCATCATTAAAACATGTTGGTTGGTTGTTATCTTTTTATTACCTCTTGAGTAGTCGAAGTCAATTTAGTTGTCGTACTTATGGTGGTAGTACTAGTAGTAGTTGTTGTTGTAGTTGTAGGAACAAAGGAATTGTTGTGTAAATAGTAAGCTGGCGTGTATTCGGCAACAATTTCCATCATTTTATTTTCTCTTTTTGTATCTCTTATGATAATTTCTCTCTTTTCTCCGTCTTTATAGTTTTGTACAATGGTTGCTGTATAAGGTATTTCTAATTCGGTGTAATTACCAAGAAGTGTAACGTTGACTGCTGTACCGGCTTCCAAAGACCTTAAAAATAATCATCATTTATATAAATAATATTTTTATAGACATATAGTTTACCTTTCAACAGGAACTAGCTCAACTTGAGACTTTATATAATGTAATGCCCAAGATCCAATAATTTGATTACCAGATGACAAGTTAACTTTTAGAGGTAATCCTGTAAGAAGTCCATGTCCTTTACCCCAAAAAAGATTGTAGTCATAGCTATAATTGATAACAGATTCGACTTTTTGAAAGCTGTTTTCTTCGTTTTTCAAAACTGCGTGTCCTAGCACGTGTTGTTTCTTGGGATGGTGTTTGTTGATGTTGGTGAATTTTATGTTTTTCAATTCGTAAGATATCGGTTCGGTTTCGACGAGAAGTTCACCATCTTCATAAGGTATTTCTATATTGTTCTGATCTACCACGTAGAACATACCAAGATTTTCAGATGAAGTGAATTTTCCAATGAAATGAGATAGAGAACCTAAAAAAAATATTTATATAATTAATATAATCTACAATAGGTAGGTAATACTGGTTACCTTCTTTGTCATGACTATTGGCACTTCTTCGTGCAACATAGCTCCGTAAAGTGTTCTCTCCACTAGTAACAGCTCCTTGGGAAATGAGTGTGTATTTATCTTTATGAACCCAACTCAATTTAGCGCTGTCTTCTATGCTTATCAAAACGTCGAAATCCTTGTAATCGTTGACTTTTCCATAAAGTGAAGCGACGCAAACTTTTTTGTGGGGTCTCAGTTGTCCAGATACCCAAACGCTGTTAATTCTTGCGCGACAAACATAGACGGGGCGTTTGGCTAAATCGTTTTCTCCTGTTTCGTTTTCGGATATTTCTGCTTCGTTACTTTTCGTCTCTGAAAATGAAAAATAAATAACAAAATTTTAGTTGATTCGTGAAGAAATGGTTGCATAACCACTAGGAAGCCTACTGTTTAGATTCTTTCTACTTCTGGTAGCAAACAATTTACGATATCAATGAAACTAAAACATGTGTAGTAATTATAATTCTACACAAATTTGTGCTACGCACCTTGCACAACTTGATTACAATTTAATTACATACGTTTCAAGGTTAAAATGTCAGTTACATACACTGTGCATTTTTAGCGGTATTTTTGTCAAGTTGAACGTGGAACTAATTTTGAAACCGTTGTACAAACAATAATTGTTTGACGAGAGTGTAGCAATCTCAGTACACGAAAAGAGTCAGAGGAAACCAACGGCTTTTTTTTTTCTTCTCATACCAGTGACAACGGACAGGGCCGTATCTGTAAATTTCATTTCGAAATAATTGTATTGAAATACCGAAAATATTTTCTTACCTTCAACTACTTGATACGCTGCTACGACGGCATTCCTAAGTGGGATTTTGTCGTTGAATGGGACCCATTCTAGTGTCGTCGATGTAATGAATTGTTCTAGATTTTCGGCGAGAATGTGAACTGATGGTTCTGCTTGAACGAAAACAAAAAATCTCGCTAACATCAACGTCCAAGGTAGTAGCTTCATAATTCCGCTAAAATTGGAAAAAAAAGTTATCAAAAGCAGTTTAACACCCTTGAGACGAAATTTACAACCCTTGCACGAACAAATGTTTATGTTTGTATTCTTATAGTAGATATACATTTTATGGATGTCTATGAACACATATTTGAATACGAGACAAATTATATCAATTATTCGATCAAAGGAAATCGAATTAGCTCTAAAACCATTTGGAGGGTGAATAAATTTTGAATTTACATAATTAATATTAATGTCGTTTTTATCGCCAGGTGTTTTTGTTTCGGTTAAAATAAAACTGTGGAATATTAAACCAAATTAAATTTCCCCTTAACGACTTAATAGATAATTAATTAACAACTATTAATAATGTCTTGAACGATTTTTATTAAGTACGTGCTTACATCGTTAATTAGTTACTAGATCGTCATTAATCATCTCGAGATTTATTTTTTTATTTTTAAATTAAACAGGTCAAGATGTTTTCGGGAGGGACGTTTCCTGTGGGATATCTAGAGCGTTAAAAAGTAGGGATACGTAATTTGTTGTTGTTTAATATTACCATCACGTATGGTATTCTATAAAAGGACTGTAATAAATTATATACACTTGTCTATCTATCATCATGATTGATATGATTGCATTTAATTAACATAAATAGTCTGTATAATTTGATATAATTGATCTTTTAAAAAAATTTGATTCTATTGAATTGATAATAAAAAAGTTTTCCATACGATTTCAACTTAGAGGGACATATTGTATATAAAAGATTCGTATTCTGTGTGAATGAAATTTGCTTCAATTGGTAGAACAAAGAATCATAAATTGTTGTTTATAAGCCGCATATAATTTCTGATTAGATGTGCATTTAACTTGCCTTCATACACACCGTATCCCATGTTTGTTGTATTATGAAATGAAACTTAAAAGAACCGTAATGTTCATCAGCTATATAATAACTATAGAATTTAAAAGGTTGTGGGAGTTTTGTTCAAAAATTGAAGACAAGAGACCGGTTTCTTTACGCCCACGATATCTTCATTCATTTCCTTCAGTTTTCCACTACGTACTAGGTTTCAGATACACGATATTTAAAAACAGATTTACCTTTATTAAGTTCAAGTTCTTAGTTCGGTATTTTCGACTAGGAAGAATTGCCTACCCACGTCTTTTGGCCCACTCGTTTAAATTTAATTTAGATCGTTATCTAGGCATTTTTTTTATTTACTATGACCCTGTATAATTCTTGATATTTCCATATTATACTATAAATCGGCAATTTAAATATAGTTAGCAACGAAATAGAAAGTGAAAATGAATTATCCATAATTCGCGTAATTATTAGCAAAACGATATTAAGTTGATATCGATTTGCATTTAACACGCATCAATTTCATATGCAAATCGACTAAAAGAACGTCTTGTATCTGTAATTTCTTCAACAACCAATCATTACACCTCCGGATATATTTTATCTAACCTAACAAGCGTAATTTTACTAACAATGTGTCAAAAAATCTTAGTCGAGCTTGCCAAAGAAAATAGTAATCATTTGAGACTACTAGATGGCATTATTGAAAGAAAATATGAAATTTCGAATGTACCATATGAAAAGTAAAATATTTTTCCGCAAATCACTAGGAAATTTTGACATTCCTGTCAAAATTTATTGAAGAAAAAGTCAGGACTTCCTTACTGTAAGGAAATGTCATTTCCTTACTGTAAGGAAATGATATTTCCGTACAGTTGTTAGTGTTCTACATAAATGATTGAAAACACATTGCTTATAAGGAATTAATTTATATTTTGAAAACATCAAGTCATTGCTGAATACATTTTTAAGATCAATTTGTTATATTTACAGTAATTTGACAGTTAGTACAATTATTGAACATTGGAGGAACACTCTTAGAACTAAGAGAAACATTTTGGACAACATGCAGGGTGGTAGGGTCATTTTGTTGAATATTTTGTACTGTGAAAATTTTATTTGCCACCTCAACCTTATTGTTAAGCGATTCTTCGATATATCCTTCAGCAACGTTTGATGACTTCCATCCGCCATGCCTCTTTAAACTAGTTATGTCGGCACCAGAGTCAACCAATATTGTTGCAGAAGACCGACGAAAGCAGTGACCAGTATATTCTGTCGGATTTACCAAGTTCAAATAAGTAGCAACTATTTTGGGCATTTTTCTAAATTGATGAATTCCTAGATACCACTTGTCTACAACCCTTTCCGCTTTGATATTTAAAGAAAAATCGGTCACTGTTCATATTTTCTGGTCTTAACGAAACATACTTTCGATAAACATTCAAGTAGATCTGATTAATTACAAATGATCTTGGTTTGTTGGTTTTCGAATCAGGTATGCTGATTAAAAGCTTAGATTCTAAGTCTTCTATTTCTTCTTGTAAATTACCTTAATCATTAAATTTTCTTTATCTGGAGCTTCCTGGATAAATTTTTCAATTTCTTCCTTCGTTAAAATCTTAGATTTCTTTGCCCTATAACCTTGAGCTTGCCGTTTCAATAAAGAACGAAGTTTTGAGTATGTAGATATATCTACATTGTGTTTAAGTGCAAGGGTTGACTTCAGCATTGAATAATTGGCCCATAATGTTGAAGATTTCATCTTTAAACAAAGGTCTAGGAAGTATGCCATTACAACATTTTCTGAGAAAGAACTCGTATTTTTACTCATGCGATAATCCATAAAACGTCTGTATGCATTTTCGTACTTTTCTCTTGATTTCTTTGGCAATAATTCTAATGAAGCAGTATTCACTGCCTCAACCAGCTCTGGAGGAGTCCCAGGAATGGAAATTTCATCATCACTTATCATTTTACTTTCGAGAACACCAGCAATTAAATTTATAAGCGTCAAGTTTGACAATTCAACCTCAATACGTTTCCATAGTAACCCAAGTAATTTTATTAGGAATTTCAAAGCACCATTTATTTGGGAATAAAATTATCGCGTTTTTTTTTTAAATCAATCAATATCTGTCGAATTTTAAACGATTTGCGGAAAAATAGTATGTTTACCTCGTAGGAAAAGCCACATTCCTGGACTCTGTGTTGCTAAGTCTCGGCTTGCGCCTCGACTTAGCAATCTTCACAGTCGTCCAGGAATGTTAAGCTTTTCCTACCCGGTAAACAATGTACTATAATTGAAATGTGACCGAATTATTTACTGATGGAATAAGCGTTCCAATTGTTTTCTTAACTACTCGAAAACATTCCTAAATGAAAACAATTTGTTCTAATTTGTTAATAACACGTTTAGATTAAATTATTAACGTTCTGGATATCATTGTTTTTAACATTAATATGATGTTAATTTTATAACTTGGTGTTTGAATGTATTTTATTATTTGCAAATTAAATGAATATGCACTTATTTCGCGTTTTAAATGCAAAAAATATTAAAAAACATGGAAAACCTAAAAGATAATTATGTGTTTCGTAATCACAAGAGATAAATGTTCATTCAAAATAGAAATTAATAATAAAAAGGTTTTCCATACGATTCCAGCTTCCAGGGACATATTGTATATGAGAACGAGAATTATGAATTTTTTTATAATACAGGTTTCAAACTAATCCATTCTAGTACAAAACATCCATCTTTTTTTTTTCTATCTTAGAAATGTTTGCAATGTTCCGGATTTCGAGTGAAGTATATATTAACGTACCTATTTTATTTATATATAAAATTCTCACCTGTTGATAGATGTTATGTAAGAAACTTGACGGTAAAATCATTAAAGCTACAGGGTGCGGTATTAATGTTAGAAAATCATAACAGAAAAACAAACATATTAACGAAAACGTCTGATGAGTTAAATTATTTAACAAAAACTGCGTCTCTTTAATTAAAGCTGTTTATTTATAATTAAAATTCATAATTCTTGTATTATTATGCCATACTGTAAAGATAGTCATTGAAATTGAATATCCTTCTCTTAAAACCCTCTATAAAAGTCCCTTCTACCTGCATTTTTCGGATCAATACATACAAAACACACGTAGCAATTCCACTAAATACATTGCTAGAACCTTTCTTTTTCCCTATCGTGCAAAGTTCAGACGTTTCACATTATTTTCAACAACTGTACGGATTGTGTAGCGTGCACATCATTGCATTTCTCTTGGATTACGCTTTCTCCTTATTTTCTAACCTTTATCGGTGAGAGATCAACACAATTGACGGCAAAATATAATAATGACGTTTTTATAATAATACAAATAGGAATGAAACGTCCCAAAATGTTCATTGCATAATATATTATTTGAATTACCCTCGTATTGATCAGGATAAATATTTTTAAACAATTCTTTTTGCATTCTACGTTCTCTCTATAAGAGCTTTTTAATTTTATCTTCCTTTTCTTTAAAAAAATAAAGAACTTGAAATGCAATTAGTCTTTATAGAACGGTTCAGGAATAAAAAAATATTTATATGTAACTTGTGATTCTCGATATATTGAAAAATAATCGATAAACTATTTAATTAAAACAGCAATGAGGATTCGATTTCTTTTAATGTTATAAATTTATTGTACCCAATGGTATTAAAAATGCCCTTTCAATGGTGCATTGTTAATGGTGTTATTCATTCATTAAAAATAACATACCGTGTCTGAATTTAAAATTTTGAATCGTAAATCCTCCAGTTAATATTACAATGAGTATCACGTTGAAAAAATTACAATGTAAATTTGTGCAGAACACTCGGTAATTATAAATTAGCATATCGCATACCGATCAGTATACAGGGCGAAGGTAAAAATACATAAAACTATTAATCATGACTCTGAATAATTTTGAACAAGTGCAAATTTTTTAGTTCTATTATATTGTTATTAAATTAATTTTATAAGCATGCACCCTGTAGATATTTAGAATAAATCTGGTATGCGGACCGTGGTTCGCATACTATATCAATTCAAGTGATTGTAATTTATTGTAGATGGAAAATCTATTTGTCTTAATTTTTATTGTCTGCACGTTCGCCTTTATACCGTGGGAGTATACTTTTAAGGTAATATAAGCCTATACGTCTTTTTTGATTTATTTCAATACCGATTCAAGTAATAAAACTAGTTTTTCGTTTAAACATCTAACGAGTAAATTTCCAAATTTATTTTTAGTTCCATAATGAGTGTTTATAGATAGAATTACACAAAATGTGACCAAATTACATAATGAGGTAATGAAAATGAGTAATTATCAGTTCTACATGTTTGTGAATTCCTAATTAGCTTGAATTTTAATAGCATATATTCTTTTTTTAGAATTGGAAGCCTTCTATAGTTTCTTTAAACATATTTAAAATTAATAGTTGTTTATTGTTTTTCTTTTTTTATTACATAAAGACCGTTATCTATTTTGAAATTTAAGGTCAACAAATACAATCATTGTCAGAGAGTCATCCTAAGATAATCTACTAGATTTTTGCTAAATTAACAGATAAACAATGATATCAGACGACATTTACCATTTGTATGTTGTTCTTGAAATAACAACAAATGATTAATTTGTTGCTGATTATTTTCTCCTTATTAACAACAATCAGACGCTAATAAATTAAAGAATATACAACAATTAGGTCGGTTAGTCACTGCCAAATTAATATTGTCTTTTAGTACGTTTTTTGTAATATACACTGTGGGTCGAAATAAAGGAGTACATTTTTTAATTGAAAATATTTTTTTTGTTTTTTGGGCGATTTATTTTCTTTTTGCAGGACTAATAACCTAACATGTCCTTAACATGACTGCAAATTTGGAAGCAAAAATAATGTACAGGGTAGGACTTATAAAAGAAATTATATAACAGTGCATTTGAGCTCGTTGCAAATGAAAACAGTCAGTCACAATATATTAATGACAAAAAATCACAAAATGGTGAAATAAACATAATACCGATATACCAAATAGTATAACACTTACGTAAACAAAAGTAACAGCTGGTAATACTCGTTTATTACTTACCTTATGATCGAGTGTTGCGTTTCATACTTATAGTCTTAGAGAAATGAAGGCATACCATATTTGGTGATTTTCCTCTAATTTCGGAAAATTTCCTTTTTACTGAAGTGTTCTGGATAGTTTATCTACCGAAAATGCATATTGGTACAATTTTAGCTAAGACAGTTTTCATTTGCCACGAGCTCAAATGCACTGTTATATAATTTTTTTTATAAGTCCGACCCTGTGTATTATTTTTGCTTACAAATTCACAGTCATGTTAAGGACATTTTAGGTTATTAGCCCTGCAAAAAGAAAATAAATCGCCCGAATAACAAAAAAATATTTTCAATTAAAAAATGTACTCCTTTATTTTGGCCCACAGTGTATATTACAATATGTCTGTCTCTAATAATAAAAGTGACATTGAGAGTCAGTGAAATCGCCATAAATATAAATGTACTTTTTATTCTTTGGGTCTCCGATGCTTAATTTTTTTAAATTAAAATTGTCACCATGATGTAACTATGTAAATAGGTATCATGCATAATAGGAACAAAATAATTTGGAAACCTTAAAAAAAAAAACGCAATAATTTGAAAATGTTGTGACCTTTGTCACATTTTATGGAATTAAATTCCTTGACATTGTATTTCAACAGAATAAATAATGTAATCGTGAATCTGAACCCATTTACCATTTGATGTTGCGATGTTTATCTCTAAGAAGAACTGTTCTTTATGATACAGTTTCAATTTTGATATTTAGATCTACGCATATTTTTAAAGGTGACATCTATGTTTCTAGAGAAAGTTATCAATAATTCATCCAGTGAACCAACCAGTTTATGATAATGTAACAGGTAACATTTTGAACATTGTATCCAGTTATACGTGTTTGCAACTTAACTTATTTATATGCACCTATATTATTGTTATTTTTTAAAATACGAATAAAAAATCATCCAAAATCAGATAGATCTTCACGGTTTGCTGATAAATACCATTACATTGATTGTGAAGAATTCATAATATATAAGCTAATTTGTTACAGTTATTAACATTAATTCGAACTCCCAGTAGTTACGCTACGATCAGTATTTATTATTATTTGATGATGATATAAAATAATTGGATATCTTTTTATTATTTATAACATCCGGATGATCGTTTCTTAGATAGGTAAAATTAATAGATGTAAAGATAATAGTATGAGACTATTATCTTGACTTCTAATGATAACAAGCTTTACTTAAATATAACATTTGTTACAGGAAACTGTAATTTCAAGAGATTTTCTTTCAAGAACGATATGCCAACAAAAATTCAGCATTGAATTGATTTGTTTGCATTTTTTACGTTGTTTATGCTTAGAACATTATTTACTATAACTTGAATGAATCTTTTATAAAAAATAAGTCGAGCGTCACAACGTTTTTAATTACGTTTTTTTTGCTTTTAAATCGTTATTAACAGGGTCGGATTTGACTTAGTGATATTCTGTCGTCAAATCTTATGAATACGCGAATATACAGTGCTATTCAAAAGTCCCCTCCCCCCCTTGTATCTTTTGAACGGCTACTTACATTAATAAAATTTGGAGGGTGAAAATAAAGTGTTGTAAACTTCTCTACGAATGGTAACAGGTGACGTAATAGTAATAGCCATATTAATTTTGTTTGGGTTTAAACTAATTTTGACGGATAAATTAAATAAATACCAAAATTATTATTTCACATTTAAATATTGAAGATTTTTCAGTCCGCCTCTGGTTAGTTGTCAAAAAAAAATTGACGTTTTTAATTTAATTTATCTTACATTTTCCTCAAAGACACATGTTCAAACCACAACCACCAAAATCAAATAAGTATACTGGGTGACCAAAAATAATAATGAAACCATCGAGGTCATCCGTAGACAAAGGAAATTAATAACTGTAAATGATGGGTACAACTATCTACATTTTTTTTATACAATAAGTTCATTAAACTAGGTATATAATGGAAGATCTGTGGTATTTCTGAATAGAAAAAAAAACGATAGCAACTTTAAGGTTATTAACTACATAGTTATTATTATATAATATAATGCCATTCAACCGTAGTATTCCAAACCAAAAATACTAATTAGCGTAACCACGAGAAAAAGTTATACTTATTATTTATAATAATTGATAACAACAAGAAAATGCATTCGTTACAAATTAAGACCAATCTGATGAATTTGTTATGTAGAACTTGAACACGTTACAATGAAATGTTTAGACGCGTATCAATTTCCTTATAGGAATCAAGACTCGGAATGAATTTTGACCGTAATCGGATTGCAATTAGTTGATGGTTACGTTGCGGTAGAGTATAATATATAAATGGAGTGCTTATTTCCCACAATATTGCAATTCACGAACGGTTCACGGCCAAGGTTGATATTTCATACAGTGGCTCACAGAGAAAAAGGAAATTCATCATGTAACCAATAAAATTAACATTGACCTAATTATTTTTCTAAAAATAATTTTTAAAATTTCATAAACGATATTATATATATTATTTAATCTATATACAACAATATTTTTAATAAGTCCAAGGTTATAGCAATAAAGTTCCCTTTGTCATTTGCTAACTACTATGATTATGTAACATCATTAGGCTTGTAAATTTCCTACTGGCTAGTTTTATCCACTTAAACGTAGTTTTCAATTCTGATCAACTTTTTTTAATACTATTTTTCGATATTGTCAAATTTAAAGGTACTTTATTCTTGAGTGAAGTTCATATTTTTTGAGAAACCTCGTATAATACTAAAAAAAATTGATATCTGATAATTGTATATTAGATTTCAGAACATGCAGAACTTTTTATTAAGAACAAGTTTTTTTTCTAAAATTGATAATAAAAAAGTTTCCCATGTTTGGCACTTTGAATTTCATTTATTTCTTTGGTCCCAGTTAATTGAATATCTCTGTAACAAAATGTTGGTCAATATTGAGGTCTTTCGGAGGATCTGAAGAATACAACAAAAAGTGGGGCTATAGATCGAAGGCCGAATTTGACCTTGATCGGAATGATTAAAAGCCACAAAAGTTCATCGAAAACGAGCTACATTAAGCAACATAAGCGGATCAAAAATTATTTAATGGAAAAAATAAATTGGTTTTTTTCCTGTAGAAAGTAGAAACAATATTATGTTATTTTAAATTCACTAACTTAGGCAGTATGTGATTTTACACACCACCGTTTCGAACAGGTTATTTCACATAAGATAAGCATTTTGTTTTTAATATTAAGCAACTACAGTATTTAACAAAATCTAAAATAATAATAATTTCCATCATAAAAAAACACATTACGTTAGCGAGAAGCAACATCACATTTTAATTTCGTAATGGTGAAGCCTTAAGGCCATTTTATCAGCTCTATATATATTCCAGAACTTGCCCAACATTCTCATCACCATAATTAAATAATCTATTCAATAGCAATGTTTAGGTATATTATATTTTCCTATCTGTACATTTTCTCATATTCCCAACAACCTTGTCGATCTCCCCATCTGCCATCCAAACACAAACATTTACTCATGTTCCCTGCTCTTGTATAGGGTTCTAATTTCGCCCTAGGGATCTCGTTTGATGATGAGAACACGTTTCAATACGGTCCTGCCCTCTTCACCCAACTCTACAGCATGCATTTTGATTTTATTACTACATCCAAGTGGAAAAGGTAATCCCTCTTAAAGGTATTGCTCTCCCTACGATTTGGGGACGAAAAAGTTAATCCTTGTAACAGACGGAAAACCAGGGGCGTCCTTAATGTGAAAAAGAAAAAATCTCTGGCCTGGAAAATGCCATCAAACCACGAACTTGCTGGTTGGTTGAGTGCGAACAAAAGAATTGTACGTTTCTAATTCTTGTACTCGATTTAATGAATATTTCTTGGTTTGAATCACTGTTATAATAATGTTTTTTTTTTCTCCAAATATTGCACCACTTTAATATCTC